>CM021102.1:214750723-214771189 GCA_007115665.2 Sequoiadendron giganteum
AGAAACTGATTTATTTTTTGAAGACGTACCAGGAGTTCTCTTGGTTGTCCTTCCTCTTCTTTTTGGTGAAGACAACTATAAGTATTCAAATGGAGAAGAACTTCTTCTTGTCGAACATTTCTCATAGGCTACTTGCACTTGAATTGCTTGAATATTGAGAACGGAGTCACAAAGTAAATAAAATTTAACCTCTGAAAGGTTGAAATATTGTTGTATATACCAGAACAACAACTTGAAACTATTGAATTCTTACTTTGAATTGTGATTCAGAGTCCCATCGAGCGTGCCAAAAACTGTTATCATAGGGATTTGCACCCGCATGTAAAGTTGTGCAATCCCGTGCAACATTGGACTAATTTCAGGTTGTAGGCACCCTATATGAAACTAGACCTCCGGATTCTAGGTCGACTTCCTATTGAATTTTTTGATTAATTAACTGTAACTTGTTTGGAAAAGGGGAAAAAGTCTTGTAATAAAAGCATAAATTGAAATCTAAAATTGGGCGATGCACCTAATTTACTTAAAGAGCACAAATCGATCCACAATTGATTCTTTACGAAGCTTATTTTCACAACTTAGATTGGACAATTCAACTACACAAGAAGGTCTGATAATTCATTCTTTATGAAGGAAAATATAATTTCCACAACTTAGAGATGAAGATATACTAAAAGCATAATTTATGATCTGCAACTAAGATTTTTCTTTTTCGTGTACATGCATTCATGAATATGACAAAAAATTAAAAGATTTGATGTCAAACACATTAAATTTGCATCCAAAACATTCATAAAACAAAACACCTAAATCTAAGAAGGCTAATATCTAATTTGCAATGACAAAAGAAGGAACACTCTACAAATGATACTCTAAGATAACTTGTAAAACCTATTGAATAATGTATTAAATTCTAAAAGTTGAGTTACATGAAGTCTCTTTGCTGAAGGCAAAGGCAAAAAATAAGAACTAAAGGAAAAAGACTAACTTTTTCCAATATATAAAAAAATGCATGCACAAAGCAACCAAAAATGGAACTGAAAGCTAACTCCAAGTGAAAATCAAAATATTTGCATCTCCAATGTGAAATCCAAGTAGATATGAAGATCCTCCCAAAAATGAGTCAAAACTGCACGAAAAGAGCCAAAAATAGGCTCAACTCTACCTCTCGAGTAGATGAATTGGTGGAGACCCGAAATTGCATGCAAGTGATAAAAAATAAACTCCATAATGCATGAAAAATACTGTAGTTGCAATTCAAAGTGCATGATATATAGGTCTGAAAATAGACTCCAACTCCACTGAAGTTCCAACTAAAAATGAAACTTGAATTGCCACCCATGCAAGGAAGTCTAAAAATCATGCAATCTCTATATTCCACATGCACGCAAGCGATTTTTTTATAGTATTTTCCCCTTCTTACAATAGTTATTTCAAAAAATTATTAAAACAATCAATAATATTGCTTTAATAATAATTGAAAATAACTTTTGTAAGGCATATATTAAGAAGGGGAAAATAAACAATATGTTTGCAAAAATAGAAACCACCCCTTATAACTCCCTTCCATGCAACTCATACTTAGCATATTTTTCCATTCGCCATCCTTAGCCTATTTTTTGCAATGCAATAACATTATGCATTATTCACATTAGCCACCACACTTGACATATATTTGATCGGCCCTCACATCACATTATTAGGTTCCTTGACTTTAAAAGTCAATACCACGGGCACATTATGAAATGATTATTATTTTTAAAACTTAGTCAAAAATTCCACTCCATTCGAATTAGAGATTTCAACAAAAACCATCAAACCCTAATCTCATTATCATTTCACACTCCAATATTAAGAATCTTTGAGAGTATATTGTTGTGGCACAACCATGAGATAGGGTTTGGAGTCCTGGAGCTTTCTATTCTTCTGTTTTTTTCTAGATTTCGATGGAGATGCACACATAGAATGTATGGCAACTATTTTTTGAGCATTTTCAGGCTTAATAGCCACAGTTGTAGCACCTTTTCTCTGTATTTATCTTTTCTAAGCGCCGCCATTATGAATAGTTGTGGTAGGGTTTCAACTTTGTGGCTTGACAATCCTCATATCTTTGCACTTCCCAATGATCTAACTTGAAAGCTCTCTGCAAGAAAAGGTATAATATGTCTTTCCTCTGTCAAAATAAGCATTGAAATTCATTTTAGAAACATTTGCAGGCCTTCTATGTCTCAATCCCTTCATGATTTCTGATATTTTTCTTATTCTGCTCCATTTTTTCCATATATAGAATATTTATGCTTCTTTAATGTTCATGGTTGTGTGCTTTCCTTTCTAGGTTTTGAAGGTTTTTTTTGCTTGAGGATTTCTTCATATTGTTCTGAATATGATACTAAGGGAGCCATTGTAACCACTTCTTGATAGGAATAAAAAAATGACCCATAATGAAAAGTCATGGCTATTCAATTTTCTAGGTATCCCTTAAGAAAGCTCGAGGGTTTTTAGATAAACCGAACTTTTCTTTTGTTGAATAGATGTATTCCTCTAGGGTATTTTAAAGCTCATATGTTCTTTTACATTCTGCATCTTGGTGATTTAGTGATGGGCATTACATCTTTAGTTACCCTTTCTAGATTTGCACTTTCAGTAGTATTCTCAATTTCCTCACCATTCAAGTTGCCTTCTAATTTATTAAGTCATGAGACAACACCCTTTTTACTATGGTTTATTCACCACACTCTAAAAACCCTTCAATGGTTACAATCCTAACCCTTCAATGTTTTTCCACATGGTGAAATCTGAGATAATGAAAGTGTTATGCCTTTATCATGTGACATTGCTTAAAACTCTTGATATCACGTGGTGACCTGCTGGTCAAGCATTCTTTGTTATGATACTGGAATTGCAATGTACCGTAGCTCAACATTAGATTTAAATATATTGTTGAAGCAAATATCTGCCTTTATCTCCATTCACACATATTTAAATGTAATAAGGCATGATATACTTGTTGTAATGCCCCGCCACGCAACCCTAGAGGAAGTTTCAATTCACTAAACAAGCGTACTAATTTTTTTTTTTAAAGAAGAGAATTAAACCCACATGTTCAACTAAATTGACAACATCCCCTAGGGTTACATAACTGAGATTACTTAAAACCCCATAAACATACATCATCTAAACTACAATGAAAGTAAATAACACAAGTAATAACATTCAACATCATAGAAAGAAACGATATATGATAAAGCATTCATTTACATAAATCAATTACAAAGGATCTATTACAATCCTCATTCCCAGAATGAGTACAAATACATAAGTCTGATTATTACAAAGCCCACCTCATACACAAGAGGGGTAAAACAATATCATTACATTATGAGATACAAAGTACAAGAATCCAAAGGTAAGACAAGTGAGATGTCCATCAAGAAGTCTCGCCACCAAGTACTGAAGATCAAGGGGACCCAACGGTTATGGTGCATGTTCCACCCAACCATGTGGTACCCGAAGGACCACCCCCCATGCTAGGAGACAGTAACCAAGTAACATGGACGAGAAACCTAACACCTCAAACCAAAGGCAGACTCATACTAATACAAATTGACTCAACCACACATATGCACAATAAAGTCAAAACTCTAATCATGGTTAAATTGCTTCCAGACATAATATAATCAAGTGTGCTAAAGAAAACATACGCACAACAAAAAAAACATGGTGTTATCCTAGACAGAGTGTCATCGCAAGGTTTGTCATGAGATATCCTCTGGGCATTCTTCATAGGCTCCGAAAATCCTGGTGGCCTCAACCGAATCCCGACACTCATACCAACTCAAGCGGAATCAACTACCTCTCATAAGGATGAGATAGTGATCTTGCCATTCCAGGCCTTCTCACCCACCCCAAGTCTAAACAAACCCTTGTGCCTGTGAGTGAGGTTAACTTATCTTGGTTAATGTGAACTACATCCTAATATGCTAAGTATATTTACTTTAGTTCTCAGTTGTTAAAATCACTTCTGAAGGTTACCCGGTTTACCTCTTTGGGCTCCGGCCCCTAACAAAAGCCACTCTTCTAATTGGATAACACACTACAAAAACTAACTCCAAGGGTTACTCAAGTGCTATAGAATTGAACCAATACACTCTCTCCAATCCTAGGAGGAAAACACAAAGAAGTCCACTCCAATACTAGGAGGAAACTAGATGCTTGTAACACTACCCAAGGGAAATCAAACAATATTTTAACAAGGGAATGACCCACACTTAACTGGAAGACTTTACAACTCAACTACTCAACAATCATTCACAAAATACTCATTAAAAGATACATCAATGAACTCATGCATTGGAAATGAAAAATACTACATTTGGTTATTCTAAAACCATGTTCCTAATCTAATGTTTCTCACAAAAGAGGAACTATTCCATTCTATACTTTATATTGATCAATAATTCTTCATCAAAAACTTAAACTTCTCAACTGAATCAAATCATGAGAGTGATAAATTTAACTATAACTAGTTGTTTAGTTGGAGGATGCTTCTATGTTTAACAAGATATTTAACTATAATCTCCACAACGAAACCTCATGCATAAAACTAATATTCGTTATAAAAAGAAATATCTCCCTTCTCATTTGATTCAAGAAATCAACTATATAAAAAAAATTATTCTAATAAGGTTAACTAATTTAATATATAATATTAATTATATTCATAAAAATATACATATATATTAAATATCATATATATTTAAATATATAATATAAAAAGAATATATATATAATATATAAAAAAAAATTAAATATCATATAAAAAAAAATTAAACCAAATTAAAATTAAAATTGAAAATAAATTAAATAAACTAAAAATTAAAAATTAAAAAACGAAATTAAAAAAAAAATATAAACAAAGATGGATGTGACAGTGTACCCCATACCCTGTTGCAGTCCGCAGTACCTTCACTGTCGGCGTACCCTGCGTCGGTTGTACATACGTACAGCGGCCGGGTCTATGGGGGCTGTAGTCCTCATTGGACAATGCGTCCCCCATACGGGTGGCGTACTGCCTAGTGGGTACTGCGTACCCACTATGCAAAAGAAAAGTGGGGGGCCGAACCCCCCACAAACATCAAAATTTTTTTATAAATAAAAATTTTCTCAAACAAAAAAATTCGTACGATATGTACGCAGGGTACGAACGTACATAGGCTCGTATGGCGGCCGAAAAAAAAACATTACACAGTAAATAAATTAAAATTTTATATATGTGTTTATATAAATTATATATATCATATTCAAAATATGGTATATGTAATGTATATTAACATATATATAATTTTTTTCCAGAATTTCCTCTTCTAGTGAAATTGAAGAAAATAAGTTAACAACTAGAAAATAAATTTTGCAAACATTGAAACCTTTCAAAACAAAGGTTAAATTCTGAATAACAAATGAAACCATTCCCTTTTCTTGGTGTTTTCAGATAATTCTAAACACAAGAAGATTAATACATTGATCTAGGGTTTTTCCACAAATTTTCTAAAAGTGTTTGCATTTTAAAACACATAAATCTGAATATCAAAATATTGAAGTTTAACCTAGGGTTTCAAGAAAAATCCCCCATTTACAAATTTCATATCATTTTAAACTAAATAGGTTAAACTGGGAACAAGAAAACAAGGAAATAAAAGAGAACCTGGTTATTTGCAGCCACCAAATTTCTTGATGCAAAATTTCCTTTGAACTCTTCACAATTTCTTTTCCACAATGCAAAGAATTTCCAGCAAGCTTTTATCCAATAGCTCCACCTTCTTCATAGAATATTTTCTCTCCTTTCAATTTAATTCCTCAATCAGAAAATAATTCCCTAAACTTTCATCAAAATCTCTTCAACAATTTTCATGCCTGTCAAAAAAATGAAGGGAGAAGAATCCCCAAATTTTTCTGCCCTAAACTTATAAAACAACATTTCCTCAAAATTTCTAAAATAACCTAATGTAACCCTAATTCACTTTCAAATGCAAAAATTGAATTTACAAGATAATTTCATTTTCCCTTTTTTGGAAGGCCCTAACTTTGACTTTAAAGTACAATTTCAATTTCTCATAATTCTCTTTTTGATTTAATTTAATTTTACAATTCAAATACACTTACTTAATTATTATTAAATTATCTAATAACTAAATTCAATCACTTGAGATTTAAATTTAATTAAATAAACAATTTAACTTTAATTAACTTACAATTATTTATTAATTAAATTTAATCTCTTGGGATTTAAATTTAATTAAATAAATACTTTAACTAAATTAACACACTTTCAATTATTTAATAATTAAATTCAATCCCTTGAGATTTAAATTTAATAAATTAAATAATTCAACTTTAATAAGCCTACTTACAATTATTTAATAATTAAATTTAATCCCTTGAGATTTAAATTTAATTAAATAAATAATTTAAGTTTAATTTCAAAAAAAATCATTTTAAATATAACCAATGAGCATAACATTAATATAATATAAAATAAACATTTCTTCTAGCCAATGCAATTTTCAAAAGAACTATTTAAAAGGGACATCACTTTTCAAAACATTACATAACATCCAATAAGATACAACATGACTCAATCATCAGAATTGATGACACACTAAGGCTAGGGTGTAGACCTGACACATGTTACCAAGCTACTATCTCCCATTCAACTTAACCATTGGATCGACATGCTCAAACCTGTGGAACCAGGTGGAGTCGATGTCATGTACCTGCAACCTTTAATCAAATAATCAACATGATATATGCAGTATATAATTCACACCGTGAAGAAGAAATCTCGGATTCGCAGGGTGCTCGCAAGCGAGTGATGCGGACCCGTCTTCTTCACCAATACACTCATCAAAGATTGACACTAACGTCATAAACAATATTCACATAAATAATCACATGATAATTCTACTGACATCATTAATTCATCAAAGCATGCGAAATAAATTTAGATAATCACATCACACAATAATAGTTGTCACTCAAGAGTAGCGATCAAAACATCATAATAAAAGTGTGTCCAATATCACAGTAGCTGCAATCCAAGCAAAGCATAAACAACATGAAACGAGAAGCAAAACGGAGGGGTATTACATCCTCCCCCCCAAAGATTAGGCTTACTCCTGGAAGCCTGCAAACAAGTAGGGATATAAATCCCTCATCCAACCTGCATAACAATCAAAACCTCGATCCCTGAGGACGAGCATCCTGCACTGAGCGACCCACTCCAAAAGTGTTTCACCACGGGCAAACCCTAGCAAGGTGGCCCAGTTGGCCACAAGAGTAACACCCTGTGTTACTACCAACTCCACTGCCTCCTGCCGGTGCAGTAGGCCGCTGCACACTACCCCTGTCAACCACAGGTGGAGAACTCTGGACTGGCTGACCAAACTTGAAGCAGTTTGCACGCCTCCAATTTTTGTTCCCCTGCCTCAGCTAGAAACCTTTACATTTCTTTTCGATTCCTGCCGCTACTGCTGACCACCTTGGGATGGCCCCTGCTGAGACCTAGGAGATACACCTCCCTGAGGCTGACCTCCTCGAACACTAGACACTGCTACTAAATTATTGACATACTATACATCAGTGTGGTCTTCAAGTGTCCTAGCCAAGTTTGCCACAGATAATGCCATCTGGCTCAAGGCGTGATACTCATCGCCTCGATGGTGATGCCAGTGATTGGATAAAAAATGACCTCTGAACCGCTCTAGGAAGGTCTCCCAAGTTACTGAATGAATATCAGTATGGAGCCTCTGCTCCTCAATGCTCCACCATGAGGACGCGATTCCCCGCAGATGTACGATAGCACACCATGCTTTGGTATTACTACCATAAGGATGCAAAGAAAAACACCGGTCGAGGTCAATGAGCCAAGTCTTAGCCTCTAATCGACTTTCTACTCCAAAAAATAAAGAAGGGCGAGCCCTGAGCAAATCCATCATATGCACTGAGTCTACTGCCATTGTTTGAGCTGGAACTACTCTCTCACCGGGACTACCTTGAGCATCTACCTGCTTTGGACCTAGAAGTGCCAAAGCGTCTTCTAAAGCTTTTCGGGCAGCTTCGACCCCTGGAGGGTCATGATGTCCACCGCCTCCTGGACCATTCTGTGAGGCTTGATGTTCCTCCTGATTTGGTATGAGTGTAACATGCGGCGGAGAGTCATGTTGACTCCCAGTGGGTACCTCTACTCGACCACGTCCACGTCCTCTCCCTCGTCCATGTTTAGGAGGTATACTCCTACACAGGCACAAAAGGGATATTAGACAACGTGCACTTGAAAACCTACGCAACTAAGCTTAATGGGTACAACATAATCCCAGAGTGCCCAGTGTTTAAACCTAGGCTCTGATACCATGTGTAATGCCCCGCCAGGCAACCCTAGAGGAAGTTTCAAAACACTAAACAAGCGTACTAAATTTTTTTTTTTAAAAGAAGTGAATTAAACCCACATGTTCAACTAAATTGACAACATCCCCTGGGGTTACATAACTGAGATTACTTAAAACCCCATTAACATACATCAACTAGAATACATTGAAAGTAAATAACACAAGTAATAACATTCAACATCATAGAAAGAAACGAGATATGATAAAGCATTCATTTACATAAATCAATTACAAAGGATCTATTACAATCCTCATTCCCGGAATGAGTACAAATACATAAGTCTGATTATTACAAAGCCCACCTCATACACAAGAGGGGTAAAACAATATCATTACATTATGAGATACAAAGTACAAGAATCCAAAAGTAAGACCAGAGAGATGTCCATCAAGAAATCTCACCACCGAGTACTGCAGATCAAGGGGACCCAACGGTTATGGTACATGTTCCACCCAACCAATGTGGTACCTGAAGGCCCACCCCCCATGCTAGGAGATAGTAACCAACTAACATGGACGAGAAACCTACCACCTCAAACCAAAGGCAGACTCATACTGATACAAACTGACTCAATCACACATATGCACAATAAATTCAAAACTCTAATCATGGTTACATTGCTTCTAGACATTTTATAATCAAGTGTGCTAACGAAAACATAGGCACAACATAAAACATAGTGTTATCCTAGACAGAGTGTCATCACAAGGTTTTTCATGAGATATCCTCTGGGCATTCTTCATAGGCTCCGGCACAAGTAATCCTGGTGACCTCAACCGAATCTCGGTCCTCATGCTCACTCAAGTGGAATCAACTACCTCTCTTACAAACAAGATAGTTGATCTTGCCATTCCAAGCCTTCTCACTCACCCCAAGTCTAAACAAGCCCTTGTACCTATGAGTGAGGTTAATTTATCTTGATTAATGTGAAATGCATCCTAATCATCTAAGTATATTATTTTAATTATCACTTATTAAAAATACTTTTGAAGGTTACTCGGTTTACCTCTTTGGGCTCCGGCCCCTAACAAAAGCCACTCTTCTAATTGGATAACACACTACACAATCTAAAATCCAAGGGTTACTCAAGTGTTACAGAATTGAACCAACATGCTTTCTCCTATCCTAGGAGGCAACCACAAGGAAATCCACTCCAACACTAGGAGGCAAACTAAACACTTGTAACACTACCCAAGGAAAAATCAAAAACAATAACTTAACAAGGGAATGACCCACATTCACTGGAAGACTTTACAATCCAAAACTCAACACCCATTCTCAAAGTAATCATTAAAAGAGAAATCCATATAATCATGCATTGGCAATGAAAAATACTACATTTGATTATCCTAAAACCATGTTCTTAACTAAGGCTTCTCACAGGAAAATAAAATAATTCCATTCAAGACTTTACATTAAACAATCAATTTTTTTATTAAATACATAATCTCCACAACTTAATCAAATCATGAGCAATAATAAATTTAACTATAATTAGTTGTCTAAGTTGTTGAATGTTTCCTATGTTTAACAAAGTATTGAATATGAAGTTCTACAAGCGAAAACATCATATATTAAAACTAATATTCGCTATTAAATACATCTCCTATTCTCATTTTATTCCAGCAATTAAACTATAAAAAAAATTAAACCAAATTAAAATTAAAATTGAAAATAAATCAAATGAACTAAAAATTAAAAATTAAAAAATGAAATTAAAAATTAAATATAAACAAAGGCGGATGTGACAGTGTACCCCGTACCCTGTTGTAGTCCACAGTACCTTCACTGTCAGCGTACCCTGCGCCGGCTGTACATACGTATAGCGGTCGGGTCTATGGGGGCCGCAGTCCTCATTGGACAGTGCGTCCCCCATATGGGTGGCGCACTGCCCAGTGGGTACTGCGTACCCACTGTGCAAAAGAAAAGTGGGGGGCCGAACCCCCACAAACATCAAAATTTTTTTATAAATAAAAATTTTCTCAAACAAAAAGTTTCATACGATACGTACGCAGGGTACGAACGTACACAGGCCTGTACGACGGCCGAAAAAAAAACATTACATAGTAAATAAATTAAAATTTTATATATGTGTTTATATAAATTATATATATCATATTCAGAATATGGTATATGTAATGTATATTAACATATATATAAATTTTTTCCAGAATTTCCTCTTCTAGTGAAACTGAAGAAAATAAGTTAACAACCAGAAAATAAATTTTGCAAACATTGAAACCTTTCAAAACAAAGGTTAAATTCTGAATAGCAAATGAAACCATTCCCTTTTCTTGGTGTTTTCAGATAATTCTAAACACAAGAAGATTAATACATTGATCTAGGGTTTTTCCACAAATTTTCTAAAAGGGTTTGCATTTTAAAACACATAAATCTGAATATCAAAATATTGAAGTTTAACCTAGGGTTTCAAGAAAAATCCCCCATTTACAAATTTCATATCATTTTAAACTAAATAGGTTAAACTAGGAACAAGAAAACAAGGAAATAAAAGAGAACCTGGTTATTTGCAGCCACCAAATTTCTTGATGCAGAATTTCCTTTGAACTCTTCACAATTTCTTTTCCACAATGCAAAGAATTTCCAGCAAGCTTTTATCCAATAGCTCCACCTTCTTCATAGAATCTTTTCTCTCCTTTCAATTTAATTCCTCAACCAGAAAATAATTCCCTAAACTTTCATCAAAATCTCTCCAACAATTTTCATGCCTGTCAAAAAAATGAAGGGAGAAGAATCCCCAAATTTTTCTACCCTAAATTTATAAAACAACATTTCCTCAAAATTTCTAAAATAACCTAATGTAACCCTAATTCACTTTCAAATGCAAAAATTGAATTTACAAGATAATTTCATTTTCCCTTTTTTGGAAGGCCCTAACTTTGACTTTAAAGTACAATTTCAATTTCTCATAATTCTCTTTTTGATTTAATTTAATTTTACAATTCAAATACACTCACTTAATTATTATTAAATTATCTAATAACTAAATTCAATCACTTGAGATTTAAATTTAATTAAATAAACAATTTAACTTTAATTAACTTACTTTCTATCATCTATTAATTAAATTTAATCCCTTGGGATTTAAATTTAATTAAATAAATACTTTAACTAAATTAACACATTTTCAATTATTTAATAATTAAATTCAATCCCTTGAGATTTAAATTTAATAAATTAAATAATTCAACTTTAATAAGCCTACTTACAATTATTAATAATTAAATTTAATCCCTTGAGATTTAAATTTAATTAAATAAATAATTTAAGTTTAATTTCAAAAAAAATCATTTAAATATAACCAATGAGCATAACATTAATATAATATAAAATAAACATTTCTTCCAGCCAATGAAATTTTCAAAAGAACTATTTAAAAGGGACATCACTTTTCAAAACATTACATAACATCCAATAAGATACAACATGACTCAATCATCAGAACTAACGACACACTAAGGCTAGGGTGTAGACCTGACACATGTTACCAAGCTACTATCTCCCATTCAACTTAACCGTTGGATCGACACGCTCAAACCTGTGGAACTAGGTGGAGTCGATGTCATGTACCTACAACCTGTAATCAAATAATCAACATGATATATGCAGTATATAATTCACACTGTGAAGAAGAAATCTCGGATTCGCAGGGCGCTCCCAAGCGAGTGATGCGGACCCATCTTCTTCACCAATACACTCATCAAAGACTGACACTAACATCATAAAAAATATTCACATAAATAATCACATGATAATTCTACTGACATCATTAATTCATCAAAGCATGCGAAATAAATTCAGATAATCACATCACACAATAATAGTTGTCACTCAAGAGTAGCGATCAAAACATCATAATAAAAGTGTGTCCAGTATCACAGTAGGTGCAATCCAAGCAAAGCATAAACAACATGAAACAAGAATCAAAACGAAGGGGTATTACAAGGACCATCCCCAAAGAACAAATATCCCCCTAAATGAAAATACACACCCCTTGGGGAACCAATTAAGTCTATCATGTAGTAGTTGGTACAAGAAAATCTCATCAAAATAACTATTTAGGAAAATTACCAAGGGCCTCAAGTTAAACCACCATGGTATAACGAAAAGCACTTTTGTGACTTTCACAAAATAGAGGGACACATGACAACCAGCTATATGTGACTTAAAAACCTAATCTTGGATTTCATTGATGATAAGACTGTAACCATTGAACAACCCGTCAGGAATGAAGATTTTAAAATATACATGAATTTGATGCTAGATCACAATAAACTAAACAACAATGGTAAGAGAAATTACAACAATGTGAACCATATTGATGACCATGTTGTTGTATCTTTTGATGAATGGGTAACAGTTGTCAATATCAAAGGATTTAGAGTTGAGTGTGGAGTCCCACATGTGGTGGTAGAATTACCATCCTAGGACTTTCACAACCATCCAAGGCACCTACCACAAATATGAAATCAATCCCTAATGGTTATAATGTTCGAGATCAATTGAAAAAATCCCCTACTTAGATCTCGATTATGGAGTTGCTAAAAGTCTTGCCCACACATAGGGACATCCTAGAAAAGGAATTAGCTGCATCCTCCATCTCCATGGACCTTGATGTTGACTAGTTTCAAGCTATGGTCATACATATCACTACACCACATCTCCTCACATGTTTTGAGCAAGATCTCCCCAAATAGTCATCTCATAATTGTGCACTCCATCTTGAAGTCCTAGTACACAAGAAAAATGTCAAAAGAGTCTTGGTGGATGGAGGTGTGGGTTGAAATATTTGTACTTTGAAGTTGGTAAAGAATCTAGGATTCTCAAAATATTTTATTGAAAAAGGAAAAGGAATCACAATAAAATCCTATGATGATCAAGAATGGGTGTCTTAAGGAACCATTCAACTCTCCATTCAAGTGGGACCAACAATCATGGAGACCAATTGCTAGGTTCTTGACCTTGAACTTCCTTATAATACTCTCTTAGGACACCTGTGGATCCATGGGATGCAGGTTGTTGCATACACATTCCATTAGTGTGTCAAATTTCCCTATGAAATCCAAGAAATCACAATCCATGGTGACCCCGACCCTTTTTATTATTGCAATAATCTAGAGGCCAAGTATTATGAGATCCCCCAAGTCTCAGAAAATGATGAGGGACCCACATCTCCTTATATGGACCCATCCACCTTAGCCTCTAATTCTAAGACAAAGACACCCTCTATTTCAGACATCCCATATGTTAAGATTATTATTCAAGATAATGGATGTGGGGACTATAAAATTTAAAAGAGTTCCTTTGTGGTAGGACATTTACTTCAATCTCCTAGATCTCATGGAAAACCACAACCAATTGACACATCTCAGACCTTCAAAGTAAAACCTACCTCCTTCAAAAAGTGGGGAGACCTAAGCGAAGAAGTGGTGGATGAAAAAGATTTATCAAGCCTATTATACCAAGATAAAAGGCCTATTCCATATCTCCACATGGAAGAAAGCAACAAATGTCTTCAATTAATTTTTGGTTGGGGCTATAATAAAAATGAGAAGCTTGGGAACAACGATAATGGTTTGTTTGAACCCATTATTCTTGAGAAGCGCTCTAAGAATCTTGGCCTTGGATGTACCCCTTAGAAGATAACCATACTTGGCAAAGGTGCTAAGGTTAAAATAGTCAAAGCTCCTCCTCAGTTACTAGTATCCACTGGTCTTCACCTAGACAACTACACATTTGATATAATGAATGTATGTGACAAAGATCCCATCTTCAAGCTGCCCATGTTATTTGAGGATTCCTCCCTTTTTATGATCACTACAATTTCTTTAGATTTGAGTAACCAAATTAGTGAACTAAATCTTTTTTACCCCCAATTAATAGACTATTACCAACAACGCCCACTAATCTTAGACACATTAAAAAATGATGAGGCTCTCTCCAAATTCATGGGACTTAGGGACACTCTACTGTATGGAGATCACAAAGTGAGATTTAACATTTAGATGGACACACATGCATAATATGGGGAAACAATTAAATATCTTAGTCACAAAATAAAAAATCTAAGAATAACATGTGGATCTTTAAGTCAAAACCACATTGTGGCACTTTTTGATCCAAATATAGTAAAAATAAAGGACATATCCAATTGTGAAAGCCTCTCTAAGGAATCAAAGGATGAGGAATTCAATCTTCCCCTTAGTTACATCCATCAGGAAAAATCAGTAGTATTGGCAAAAAAATGCAACCTTGTCAATCTAGGAACTGAAGAAACACCACACATCACTTTCTATGTAGAATCATTTTTGACTGAGGAACGAGAAATTCTAGCTGCATTTCTAAAAGAAATGAAAGTAAATTTTGCATGGAACTATGCTAACATGCTAGGTCTTGATCCAAAGGTGGTGGTCCATCATCTAGCCATCTATCTAGAGGCGAAACCAATAAGATAGAAATTAAGAAAGATGCATCCACATATCACATTATTGGTCAAACTTGAGCTGCAAAAACCTCTTGACATTGGCTTCATAGGACCCATTTATTATCTTGAATGGGTTTCCAACCTTGTGCCTATTTCTAAGCCCACTAGGGGCATTCACATCTACACTGACTTTAGGGACCTGAACAAAGCATTTCCTAAGGATGACTTTCCTCTTCCCAACATAGACATGATTGTAGATTTAACAACACGACACAAAATTCTATCATTAATGGATGGGTTTTCAAGGTATAATCAGATTATGATAGAAACAGATGATACACATAAGATAGCCTTCACCTATCCATGGGGAACCTACTATTGGAACATGATACCATTCAGGTTAAATAAAATTGGAGTTACCTACCAAAGGTCCATGACTTTGATTTTTTATGATATGATCTAGAAATATGTAGAAGACTATGTGGATGACATACTAGCCAAATAAATAAAGCATCAAGACCACATAGCAGAACTAAGCTCTATATTTGATAGACTAGAAGAATATAAGGTAAGGCTAAATCCTAAGAAATGTGTATTTCATGTCACATCAAGAAAAATTCCAGGGTATATTATACCAATGAGGGGAATCAAGATAGACCCTGCCAAGGTCAAAGAAATCCTTGAAATGAAGGCACCACAAATATTGAAGTAGTTAAGGGGCTTGTAGGGAAGACTCCAATCCATTTGCATATTCATAGCACAGTTAGCTAACAAAGCCATCCCATATTCTCATCTATTGCACAAGGGAGTAGCATACAAATGGGATGAGAAATGCAATCCTGCATTCAATAAAATCAAATAATACTTGCTAACACTACGAGTCCTCATGCCACCAATCTTAAAAAAACCACTCATCCTCTACATAGCAGCTATAACAATAGCCCTTAGTGCTCTCCTAGCTCAACATGTGAAATAGCAAAAGAGAGATCCATCTAGTATATCAATAGAACCTTGGTAGGGAATGACCTATACTACACATTCATCGAGAAAAAATTTCTTATAGTAGTGTTCACTTCACAAAAAATTAGACACTACATGCTTGCTCATTAAATAAAGCTCATCACCAAAATATACCCTCTCAAGTATCTACTCTCGAAGGAAACACTCATAGGATGAATGGATAAGTGGGTTATGATCTTAACAAAATATGATATTGAATATGTAGAGTGAAAGGAAATCAAAGGGTAGGTAATTGTGGATCAACTAGCCAAGGCACTGATATATGTAGAGAATCCATTGGTGTCAGAGTTCCTCGATGAATCAATTTTCAATCTCAATGTAGCAGATCATTGGAAGGTGTACTTCTATGGGTCATATAATCAACATGGGCCAGGATCTAGAGTCTTCATCAAACCATAAGGATATTGCATCCCCAAGTCATATAGGCTATCTTTCCCTTGCACCAAAAAAATCATTGAATATTAGGCCCTTGTCATAGGACTCTAAATTGTAGTACAATTTCAAACCATGGCACTTAAGGTTTATGAAGACTCAAACCTGATCATCAACCAGGTCAATGATGAATACCAAATGAAGGATGTCAAACCTACCCATACAAGAAACTGGTGGAGGATCTCAAGGAATTCTTCATCGACATCACATTTGAGAAGATATTGAGGGTAAAAAACAAAGCAACAAATGCCATGGCTACAATATTTTCATTGTTGGATATCTCACATAATCTCCCTAAACATGAATTCCTAGTAGAGCAGCTTCTCATACCAGATTTCAAGGTACCAGACTCTACGTTCATGTGTGAAATAGTTGGTCCCGGTGATCCTTGGTACCATGACATATACACATACTTTAAAATAGGAGTCCTCTTGACCAATACCATCCCAAACCTTAAAAGAACCTTTATTAAGAAGTCATTTCTTTCATTATCTTAGGTGACACCTTGTACCATAGAAGAAGTGAAGGAACCCTTTTAAGATGCCTTAACCTTGAGGAAGCTTTGATTGCTTTAACTGAGGTACACAATGGTATTTGTGGTTTGTGTATACACCTAAAACTATTTTGGATAATTTAATTAATTTAATACAAGTTATTTAATTAATAACTCCCCCTTTCTAATTCAAATACCTATAAATAAGTTCTAAACTTTTTTATATATTTCACATTTTCTAATTCTTCTATCTTAAATCACATTCCTCTAATTTTAATTAAATTAAAAAAATTTGAATAGTTTGTTTTATTTAATAAATAACTCCCCCTTTCTAATTCGACTACTTATAAATAATTTCTAAATTTATTTATAATATAGTTCACATTCTTTACTTCTTCCATCTTAAATCACATTCATCTAATCTTAGTTAAATAAATAAATTTGAATAGTTTGTTTTATTTAATTATCTTTCCTCTTACTAAATTTGAATAATCCTAAATTTAAATTTAGTCAGATGTCTATAGCTTTTCCCCTTTCCAACTCATCATGTGTCTCAACAAGTTGAATATTCCAAATATTTAATTTGGATATTTATCCTCAACAAATGCTGAAAAAAACTTGAGACACTTGGCTCTTCTATTTCATTTCTTCTCCTCTACACTTAGCAGATTGTTTTCATGCAAGGAACACTCTCCTTATTTCTCCCTAATTCCTCCATCCTCCACCCTTCATCTATCCAGATTAAATCCAAACCATTGGTTGTTTCCACATCATTTTATGCCCTAGAAAATCTATAAATATTGCCTCATTCTACAACAAATGCATCCCAACTTTGAGAAAACTTACTCTACAAAAACTCCATTACAGCATTTGACAATCTGTGAGCATTTTAGAATTTAGCAATTAGCAATTAGAAGCATATTAGTTTAGAATCATGGATTTTCCATTAAATAAATTTTAATTAGCATAGTAATTTTCACACAGTAGTTACATCACAACATTTAATGTCATTATCATGGCATCAGAATCACATAGTTTATCAATCATCATGTAGGAATAGATTTACTACATTTACAACATCTCATTCTTTAGGTTGTCATTCTAATAGTCATAGTGCATACACAATCTGAGAGCCATTATGATTTAATGAATCCTTGAGGATAGAGAACAATGGGAGGGCTTTAGAGAGTTTATTTTATTTTAATTCAGTTATATTTGTCATTTAAATTCTCTAATATAATGTTTCATTGAGTATGTGTGTTGTTATTTGTTAATTCACATGCTTTACATTTCAAACACTATAGTTTGTATTCTAGTCATATGACCTTGGCTAAGAAACCATTGAGGACTAGATACTACTAGCCTACAATGGAGAAGGAAACTCATGAATATGTCTGAAGATTTTTGCAATGTCAACAACATGGGGACCTCATCCATGCACCATCTTAGGAGTTTCAACTGATTATATTACCTTGGCCCTTTTCACAATGGGGGCTCGATCTCATAGGAAAAATCTCTCCCACCTCATCTAATGAACACGAGTTCATTATCACTGCTATGGAGTACTTCATGAAGTGGGTAGAAGCCATTCCCATGACCTCTATCACAAGAAAGAAGATTTCCAAATTCATCCTGAACTACCTTTTCTACCGTTATGGTGTTCCACAAGCCCTTATCTCAAATAATGGAACACCTTTCAAAAATCAAGATGTTTGAGAGCTATACGAAAACTTCAATATACACATCACTTTTCCACCCCATACTACTCCCAGGGTAATGGCCAAGCTGAAGCTACAAATACAACCATCTTGAAAATCCTAAAGAAAATAGTCAATGAATTTGGTTGTGGTTGGCACCAATAGCTAAATCCTACCTTATGGGCCTATCGAATGAGTATCCACATGCCTATAGGTGCAACCCCTTTCTCCATAGTCTATGAATCAGAAGAAATCCCTCCCATTGAGATCGAGCTCCCATGTTTAAGAATATTATTGCATAATCTCATTATTGATGAAGAATATCAGGTGTCAGGATTGAATGAGCTAGAACTACTAGATGAGCGACCCATAAAATAGGTCTACCAGAATTGCCTCAAAACAAGCTACAATAAGAAGATCATAATCAATCATTTCAAGTAGGAGAGCTCATATTGAAAGAGAATCATAAATCTTTTCCAAATCTAGATAGCAAGGGAAAATTTGAACCCAATTGGTTGGGACCCTTCATCATAATGAAAAGTTGCAAAACAAGAGCATATTATTTGTCAACACCAGAAGGTGAGCCTCTGTAGGAGCCCATCAATAACTCCCATATCATGAATTTTTATGCTAAGCTTGCAAGGTATAAATCTAAAAAATCTAAAAAATAATAAAAAATAATAATCCAAAAAAATTAGAAAAAGGATTGAAAACAGTAAAGAAAAAAATCATCCTCTAGTGAAAACCACTTTAGTGACGCTTTGGGAAAGTACCATTGGTGAAAATTTGGAAAACAAGCACCTTGTGTAAATAAGAACTTTCCTTCTACCATGGATATTTTGACTTTTTTTGCATCACCTACCATCACATTCACCCATTCACACCCGCATCATGGCTTGTTCATGTGTTAGTATCATGTTCCCTCCTAGTAATACTTGGCACATTCCTAAGGTCAAATTTTCCTACCTATATTAGGGTAGTTTATCACATCACACTATGGGCATATTCTTATACCTAGATTAGATCAGAGTCATGTATATTCTTAAAATCTTTCTAAAAATCCAAAAAATCCAAAAACATTCATAAAACCAGAAAACCCAAAAACATCCAAAACATATCAAAAATCCAAAAATAGGTAGAAAATAGAAAAATTCAAAAACATAGTTGTCATGTCAAACTACGTCATCTCTAAGCATGAACGTAAGCAAGGATAATCTTTGATCAAACCTTGAGATATTATGTCAATCCTTAAGTGTTTGTCATAATAAACTAACAATCCATTTGTTCATATCTCATCAATAAGTAAGTCTATGTTAGTTGAAATACATGGTTTCTATGTGTATAACATAGGCAAGGTTAATCTTTGATCAGCCCTCAAGGCCCCTAGGATAGGTATTTAGGTTAGGTTCTTGGTCAAAATCTTAGAAAACACCAAAATATTGGAAATTTTAAAAATAAAAACATTTGTTAAACATCTCCAAAATCTTGAAACAACCTCAAAAAATTTTAAAATACCAAAAACATTAAAAAACCCAAAATAATCCATCTCATTTCAACATTCACCTGCAATAAACATCCACTCGCAATAAATCAATTGTTACCTTCACCCTTTGCCAAGGCAATCAAAAACAAGTATAGCAAATTGAAAGTGAAAGCTTAAACTCCAGGGTCTTAAGTCTAGGTTGGTAGGTAAATAGGTTGGTCAACTCTTGGTATCAATAGCCTATCATCTAGTTAATCTCAAAATCACCCAATAACATCATGTCCTAGGATGCATCCTTCCTACAATGGACATCACCATTAGGCATCACCATAGTTTAGTCTTGGCTAGAGGTATGAATAACATTAGCTTGTTTGTGTACTTAATCTTTTCTTTTGATTTATCTTATTGCTCTCATTCCAATGACCTCCCGATGATGTCTAAACAAAAAAAATTAGAG
>CM021102.1:214771289-214980635 GCA_007115665.2 Sequoiadendron giganteum
GTTTAGGATATGTGGGTGTACCCCCTTGTGCAATAAGGGCCCATTCAATGTTGAGTGCCTTGAGGATCAATTGGTCATACATGGTGATGCACTACATTTTGAGATGGAATGCCAAGGCTTTCTCAAGATTGGCGATGATAGTACAATTTTTTTTCTCCTTTGGAATGGCCCACTTGCTTGAACTAGGCTTGGATTTCCATTATTGTAGGAAGGAAGCAAATGATTCCCCCTTCCCTTGTGTGAGCATAGATAGTTCCTCTAGACTAACATCCATACCATTGTTGAGTGCATAATTATTTAAGAATGCATCTATGATATCTTGGAACATTTTGATAGCAATAGGCAAGATAGAAAAACCAGTCCATGGAGACCAACCAAGCTTGGAGGAAATAGCCGCATTAGATATGTATCATTGTATGCAAATTCCATGCAATGTACTTGGAATTCCCTAATGTGATCTTCAAGGTTTCCCAACCCATGGTATTTGTCAAACTTATAAATTTTGAATCCCTTTGGAAATGGTATCATTGTACATGTTTTGAGATGGTTGAGTTATTTGATTGATGGGTGGAATGTTGGTGGGATTTTTCCACAAGCTTTTTGAGAAAGTAATGCCTGCATTTTCTATTGTGAAAACAATGCTTGTTGTTGGTCATGTTCTTGCTATGCCAATAAAGCTTGTTGGTGGCCTTGTCGTTGAGCCACTTTTTGTTGTGCTTGATATTCTTGTAGGTCTTGTTGATATGCTTGTTGATGGATTTCTTGCAATTGTGCCTGGTACTAAGCTTGTGCTTGCACTTGTTGAGCTTGATATTGGGCTTGAGATTGAGCATGTTCTTGTTGGGCTACTTGTGCAGCCTGAGCATCCTGTGTGGCTTAAGCGGCTTGAGATACTTGCAAATATTGGGAAGCTTTCTATTTTTGGAGTAAGGCTTGGGCTTGGGAAGCTTCTTGCACCTATTGTGCCTATTGTGCCGCTAATTTTGTGCTTGTGCTTGTTGATTTTGGGTTTGCTAAAGTTCCTTTTGATAGGCGGCTTGTTGAGCCAGTTGTAACATGGTGCTAAATGATTTTACCATGTTGATTTTTGGTGGTGGTGGTGGTGGATTAGGAATAGTTTTGGTTGTTGTTATGTGAGGAACCATTGCAGTGATAATGGGGGTTTGGGTGGTGGATGGCATGATTGAAATGCTTGGTCCTTGGGTGACCAATTTGGAGATACTTGGGAGATAGTAGATCATGTATTGATCACTAGGGTTTCTTGAATGGTTGCCACCTATTGTTGCAATATCGATGGCAAGATGGGATGATTCAATATGATATTTTGATTCTTGATTGGAGGATTGCACAAATTTTTTTGATTGATGGTGGGTAAAGGGGGAAGGCCCAACCCAAGGGGTGATGTGGATATCAATGGTAATGGTGGAAATGGTGGTGTATTCACTTGGAAAAGTGATGATGAGGAGGGATCAAATATTCCTCTTATCTTGAATAATTCACCCTCTCCTTGTGAGATCATGGGGAGAGAGGTTTGAATATTAAGGGGATACACCATTGTTGCATGAAAAGAGGTTGGATTGGTGGGATCATGAAATGTGAGCGAAATATATGGGTGGAAAGGATTTACTAGGATGGATTTATCTGATATGGTGTTTACATCTGAATCTTGATCGCTCACAAGGGGATGTGTTTGAAGTACCTAACGCAATGATCTTCCCTTGTTAACAATTGGTTGAGTTGGAGCAATGGATGATGTGATTTGCAGGATGTTTTGGGTGATGCTTTCAAATGGCGGTGATGAGATTGGGGGCATGATCCCAAGAGGCCTTTCCACATTAGTGCTTATTTCATAATCAAAAGGGAGTTTGGCCCCTTCTTTTGCTCACTCAAGCATGTATAGGGAGGGATTAAGTCTCAACATGCCATTGAAAATTCTATGAGTCTTGGGATTTTGAACCATTTCAATTATTTTATCTTGTGCCATCCTTGATACATTTTAGTGATGTCCTCCACTTGACCCTCCTCTTGAGGATTTTGTGATAGTAGAGGAGGATTGGTTAGGGGATTTTTTGATCCAACGGGATTCATTTCAGGAGTGGTTTGGCTTAGATCACTCAAATTTGATGTTTCTTTGTTGATTTCCATGTTCTTCTTGTGTTGTGATCTAGTTTGCACCATAAAATAGGGATAAATTTTCAAGAATTTGTGAGATGAACCTCTAATTCTTTTAGATTGATCTAACTTTAGGCACAAAAAGAGAAGAACTAGGATAATAAAGGATCAAAGGGTGATGATGAAATAAACGAGAGATAGATGATACAAATGATTGAACACTTGGAAATTCTTGAAGGAGATGCTTGAATTTTAGGACTTTGATTTGATTTGATTTGATTTTGATAGTGAACTTATAAACTCTAAGAGGTTGGATGTTGTCTTAGAGTAGACTTGTACACAAGATGATAATTTGACTGTGTGTAAAGAAGGATTCATCAAGACACCCCTAGTCAAACAAGATGATTTTGGTTTGGTTTTTCTTTTGGATAATGAAATTATAAACCTCAAGATGTTGGATGTTATCAAGAGGTAGATTTTTTTACAAGGATTGATAATTTGATCAAATATGTGGAGAAGGATTCATCTACACACATCTAACCAAACAAGATGATTTTATTTTCTTAAAAGGTCTAGCATGAATGATGTTTTCAAGATTTCAAATAGTTGTTTGTGAGATGAAATTTGATTTTGATGTTTTTAAGGATGGGTGAGAATGATTGATTTGGATCCTGGATTAGACCTAGATAAAAATCCTTTCTATAAGACCTTAGTGTTGAAGAACATGCTTGGTACTTCATATGTAAGAAATTCAAACCTTTGAAAGGGACTTGGACTTTGTTGGAAATAAAATTCATACAAGTTAGGATTGTTCTTTAAATATTTCTTGTAAAAATTATAAACCAACCTTTCTCTAACTTTGTGAAGCCTTGAAATATGTTCTTCACGAGCTTTTGGACTAAGAATTTTTGAATTTTTGTTTTTGGATTTTGATCTTTCGGGAAATCATTTGGAAGAACACATGTGTGGGGTTAAATTATTTCTTAGCTTTGCTTAATGAATTATTTTTACCACAAAAAATTCTTAATTAGATTTTCAAACTTGATGTCCAATGTCCTAACTTCTTCTCATTCCACAAAGTCCATTATGTGGAGAATCGAGGAAATTAAGGAAAAAGTTACCTAATGTTAACTTTAGTATAGAAATTTATGATCAAACCCAAATACTTAGATGCCTCTAAGGATGGAATCCCTTGGACACACAAGAGAACTTGGATTTGTCAAAGGTATTTACTTCCCCTAAAGGGTTTGAAATCTTGAGGATTTTGTGAATTTTTGTTTTCAAATGTTTTTAGATCCAAGGAAAGTGTTATGATTCCAAGAATATGCACAATCCTAGGATGAAAATACAATATTTGTTTGGCCCCCACTTGGATAAATATAGCTACCCTTACCCTTAGAAGATGATTAGATGCTTGACCACCCAAGATCCCCCTTATAGTGCACTTGCTTTTCGGGTCAACCAAGCATCAATTCCCATGAATCTCCCATGGCATACTTCTCATCTCTACTAAAATTCTTAAGAATATGGGGTGGCTTTAGAATGACCGTTCTTGCACCAACAAATAGTTAAGGATTTTGGCCTTTCTAAAAAAGGGGTTTTAATGCAGGCATTTTGTTCGTGGGGGACCATCCATGCAGCAAGAGACCATTGTTTCCCTTCTTGTCAAAATCATCCTTGTGATACTCAAACTTTCTTCGAGTACCCACACTTATATACCAGTTGTAAGTCTCTTGGCTTTAGTGTATTACCGGTTGGGTCACCCCCTAGGGTGATTAATTTTTCTCACTAGGTAGACCCTCTATGGATAAACAAAAGTGAGAAAGTAAATTCATAGTTCGATCAATCTTTGTTGAGAAACAAAGAGAGAACACTCGCAATGTACTCTACTCACACTCACAAGATTTGTTCAACTTTTAAGAACCCAATTTGAAATGTGTATGTAATAACTTATACAACCTAATATCACAAAAAGGACTTTTGATTCTCAAGATCGCTATAAAGTGCAAGAGAAGTGCATATGTCCTTTTGATGATATTATTTTGTAGAATAGATTACAAAACATTAATTAAAAACACAAGTTCATTTTAACCACAAGGCAATAGTATGGATTCTTTTTAAGCACCAATTTGAAAGTGTGATAGTTGTTTGTTCATTGATTAAACCCCAAAACAAAATCTAGTAAGTTTTCCTATGATTCTTTTTAAACTTTTGTCTTGTTCTTTTTAAGCCCAAACAAAATTTAGTAATCCTAAGAGTAAGAATATAGCAAATCCTTGAGAGAGATTATAATTTATCCCCAAAAATTTTAAGAAAATTTGATACAATGTGTTAATGATAACATGAAGGAGCCTTGGTCTTCATTTTCTTTCCTCACTTCAATTGAACCAACCTACAAAAAATAGTTAATACTGCAAAAATAGAGACTGAAAATTGGTTAGAAGGCCAAATTGTCAAAATGGAAAAAAGCACATGTCAAAATTAACCAAAATTCTACCTTTTACCCAACTGTAGTGATGTAATCTATTGGTGTGTTGTAGTTTGGAAAGGTCAACAACACAATATAGCACCAGTGAAGATTGAGAGCAATTCTCTATAACAAAACAATGACCGCAATTGCGATGCTATTTGGCAAGTGACGTTGTTTGGAGTTTGGAAAACCCATGGTTGAGTTTGAATTTTTTTTTTTTGGGCGGGAAGACTCCAGTGGAACATCTGAGAATTTAGAGCAGCACAATATAGCATTGCTTGACTGATAGCAGAGGATTTTCCTATAGATAGCAAAAAAGCATGAAATTTGTCAAAAAACGTGATGAATTCCTCCATATTTTCCCTCCTTCTAGTGCCAAAATATGAATGGTGTTTCTATACCTACACAAACACAAAGAAAAATTACAATATTATATCAAATGAAAGTAAGAAGCAACATTCCCCATGAAATTAGATTAAAACATCAAAATAGGAAGATAAATGAAGAACAACACAATGAAAGCAATTAGGTCATATTCTAATGAGCAAAATTTCAATCCCATGGGGGAATCGGTGTCATTTATGTGTAGTAAATGACCCTTTCCCAAATCCTTAGTGTGATTTGATGAATACTCTTGATTCCTTGATGCAATGTGATGATAACCTTGATAAATTGATACAAAACTATGAAATTCAAAATGCAATGGATGAAGTTGTGAGTGAATTTGAGTATAGTAAGCTTGCATAGATTGTGGATGATCAATTCAATAGGAGAAGCCTTATGTTTATAGATTTGAATAATTGAGGAATAAGTAAAATGGATGAATGCGGGAAAAAATACCAATGAATAAGAGGAAGCCACTTGTCCACATGTGATTGGAGGAGGAATGAGCACATTTGGATGAATGTGCACATAAATATGGTTAGGTGGATTTGAAATTTTTGAGTTGACAAGTTTAGAGGGAATAAGAAATGGATTAAATTCCACTTGGCTCAGGGAAAAGGACATGTAAGAAGCCTTTAATGCCTTGTTGGATGTACTCATCCCTTTTGGAGGGATTTTTAAATTATGAAGAATATTCCCTTTTGATACCAAGTTGAGGGAAAATAGAGGAATTAATAAATCAATAAATTTATTTATTGGTGCAAGTAGCAAAATCTAGAGGATTGGAGTGATTAGGATTAGGATTAATCATGATTTGATTAACTCAGGTATAAATTAGCTGATTTAACAATTTTGACTTAGATTTTAGGATTTAAATAAATCCAAACTAAGAGGAATAATGATTTAGATCTAATTAAATAAAGATTGATTTATTTACTTAGATAGGGTGATGTTATATTAAATCAAATAAAGATTGATTTATTTAATTAGATAGGGTGATGTTATATTAAATCCAATAAAGATTAATTTATTTAATTTAAAAGAGATGGCTTTAGAGATTCTAATTAAATAAAGTGAATTATTTAATTAAAAGAGAGACTATAAGATTAATTATATAAAATGATTTATTTAATTAATGGAAGAGAGTGACTTAATTAGATAAATTTGATTTATTTAATTAAGAGAGGAAATATGGTGAATTTAATCAAATAAAGATTATTGAATTAAATTAATTAGTAAATGGGATGATTTAGGAAGAAATGATGTTAGTGAGATCAGGATCAGGTGTGCAGTATCAATTTGTATTTTTTCTGTGTCTACAGTCAACAAATATTTCTTTATTTATTAAAGTCAAAAATCAAATTGCTTGTTCATCTCCAATATTAATTCATTATCCTCACCCCTTTTCAATTGAGTAAATCATGACCACTAATTTGTCACTCTAAGTGGTTAACTAACCCATCTATTTCCTAACTCATCCTAAATTTCTCAATCCCACTAAACACTCAAGCTAACCTCTTCAATCCCACCAATCATTCCAATCTAATCCCACTAATTATCCAATTAAAATCCTTAATTGGATCAATCAGAGGAGTTAACTAACTAATCTATTTCCTCTTAATGGTTATCAACCCATTGATCATGATCTCTCAATATTGAATCTTGATCATTCATCTAAAACCTAAAAAATCTATAAAACAACCTTATTCCTTCAAAAAAATGATTAGAGAATATAGATAATTTGTGTAAAGTCATGCTGAATTGACTATCAAATTCTTAAGAGAAAACATTTACATCTTTGATCACCATTAACATAAATTTTTAAGGTTTTTCACAATAATAGAGACTTTGTATTGATCTAAGAAATCCAAAATCAATACAAATTACACTTCAACATGGGATGGTAATATTGTATTTCATAAATTTAGTTTATCTTCTCTTTTATGATTGCATTGTTTGATTCATTGCTTTATAATTTCATTTTATGAGTAGGTTGGGATTTTACTTTGCTTTGATCTCATTCATTTGATTTCATTGATGTTTCCTTATGCTTATTTCCCCCCTTACATTAATTGGCATGCTCAATAGGACCTAGTTCCTTATACTAATATTTTCATAAGGTTTTTTGAGCAATTATAAGTTCTAGAACATTGATGTCTTTTGTGAGAAATGCTATTGCTATCTCGGTCATGGAAGTGCCAAATTTGGAATGTGGTTGTTATTATAGTTTTACCATGGATTTAATAAATCCAATCATTATCGTCCTAAACTTGATCGCTATTTTCAGAAATTCTATTATTGTTTGTTTAGTGTTGAAGGTTTACGAGGGAGATAACATTTACAAAGCTACTTTCATTCTTAATAGAATCACTACTATAATGTTTAAGGCTAATATTGTCTAAAGGATCCATAGTCATTCCAGTGAAAAGGCCAATATTGTAGGTAATAGGTCCACTACTATTTTTCTTTCTATTTTTTCTTTAATCTACAAAGTTTTTTTTGGATTTTCGGTCTACCTAACCCTAACCATTGATTTTTTGCTATGCTTGTGAGATTTTCTAACATTGTTGGTGCAACCCTTGTAGGTTTATGGAATTTTTTCATGTGAACCACTAACCATTTATTTGCAGAGCTGATGAATAGTCCAAGGCCTTTTTAAGTTTTCAAGACATTTTTAGTTAAAAAAAATTATTTTGGTGTACCTAAAAAGAACCTACAAATCTCACACTTCATTTTGGTGCATTTAAAATTAAACAATCATCTTACACACTTCATTTTGGTGTACTTAAAATTGATTTCATGCTCCTAAAAGGAACCTAAAAATTTCATATTTCATTTTGGTGTAATGAAAATGAACAAGACAAATCAAATGTTTTCATTTTGGTGCTATTAAAAGGAACCCATTTTCAGTTGGTGCTATTAAAATGAACTCATTTTCTATAGGTGCACTACAAATGAACAACACAACTTGAAATTTTTACTTTGGTGCATTAAAACTTTGTTACAATCTTCAAGTTTCAAATTGGTGCAAAAAATTAAATAAAATCATATTTTTTTATTGCAAATTATTTATGAAATTTCTTTCTTGAAGTCTCAAATGTTTTGAACTTGGTGCATCTAAAAAATAAATTTTTATCTTTACACACTTCAATTTTTGGATTAAAATCAAATGGCTATGAACTATCTACCATGTTCACCATGATTGGCAAGCTAAGTGTCTATCCTCTTCCCTTGCATCTTTGGATGAGATTGGGTGACAAGAAACACTTTGGGATTTTTTCACTTTTTTGTTGTCACCCTATTTTTAGGATAAGTGTTTGCTAATGAGATACATCCCACAATGGAGAACACATATAAGCGACTCCAAAATAATGTTTATCAGAAATTTATATAAAGTTTGTGAAATCAAAAGAAAGTGGCTTAAAAATAAGCAGGAATAACATACTGTGCCTCATCCTTATCTACATGTAATGAGTTGGGTAGGATCGTCTAAGGCCTTTAGTGGCTTATGTTTGATCTATACATTGTAGTGCTCACGATTTTCATTAAAAACCTTATTTTAGAAGCCTATCTAGTTTCCCAAAACATCCTTCAAAGTAGTGCATGGGAATAACATTGTTCCCATAAGTTACTTACCATATCAAATCTATAGTTGAGGAAATAAAGCATTAAGAGAAGGGACTCTTTTTCTTGAAGTATCAAGGTAGTACATTTCCTTGATATATCCATTTTTTTACCTCTATAGATTTGATTCAATCACTCCTTCGGGGGTGAGGTAAGCATAAAAAGAAGAGTGTACATTTTATTTATTAGGATGTATAGACTTATAATCTATGAGATATATCATCAGATCTAAAATTATCTTTTGTATGCATCACTTGCCAGCAAAACATCAGATCAAACAAGCATCTCAAAATTGCAAACTTATCCAACAAACTGCTATCAAGAAATTGGAAATTTTAGAAATAGAACCCATATTGTCATTTGTGTCACTTTTATTCAAAAAGATTTTTCTATCATTGTTGAAAGAATGAAGAAGATATGTTTTGTCATTAATGTCAATGCTACATGGTAGTATGAAGAATACTTTACTTATTTAACAGTTTTGTCTCTTTGAGCCTTCCATAGATTGGTTCACATTTCATCACACATTTAGATCCCTTCTCATGATTCCAATGTGTGGTTTGTAGATGATATTAGTGCCTAATTCTATAATTTTAGTTGGTCCAGATGAATAGTTAAAAAATTATATTTTACAAAAGTTTTCAATATAGAGTATTCCTAGTTTTTAGTGCTATGAACATAGCCTTTTTGTCCGTATTTCTCCATGAGTGTGCACTTGGCCTTACAATTTTGGGATAATTTTTATAGGTTGCTATGGTTTAATACTTATAGCTAGCAAGACATCCTAAGTTACACATGTTCTTTATGTGATAATGATTTGGAATATTGATGCACAAACATCCTTGGTTTGTGGCAATCTTGCATCAACCAAAAATATTTTCATTTAGTTTTGTTCTTGTTGAAGTTGGGAGTGGTGGAGCTTTTAAAATTCGTTCCCTTGTGGTTTTAAATTTTTTTGTCCTCGGCTCTAATTGATTGGGTCATGGGTTTTCTTTTCGAACGTTGACCTGTTACTGATGGTGGTCTGTCACTTAAGTGGTCTTTTATCCCTATTTGGTCATGACTTTACCGGCCCCATTTACCCTTCCTCTTAGTTTTTTGCATCATGACCATATTACATTTTCATAATGTCGGGCTATATAATCTTTTTTACCTTGAGGGTCATTTTCCCGTCCACCTAGTCGGTCCCCTTCTTTATGAATAACCTTTTCGCATGTGTAGATTGCCTGACCATTGGATGAAATGATTTTAATCTTCACCATTCCTCGCAAACCTTGCAAGGTTTCTACTAACGTCACAAGTATGGTGCGAGGCATGCAAGATGCCACCACCTATCGTGTTTGATGGTGGGGACCAGTTTTTCTTGCTGACTGATGATGGAGGCTGATGTTGATAGTTGTTCGATTATTGATGCATCTTGGTCGTTCCTCGTAGACCTTGCACATTTAAAATTATAGTTTCAGTAATGCTATGAGGTGTGCAATTTGGTGATGTGTGGACACTGATGTTGTGTTTTGGTAATGAGGGTGGGCCCCGTTCTATGTTGATGTGGTGCCTGGTAGGTAAATGTCCTGTCTGTCTAGTGACTGTGTAGTAGACATTGCATTTTCAAACTGTTTTGACTTAATCTGAGCTGTTCTCCTAGCCAAAATTGTTTCTGATCAATGGCTCGTATTTAAAATAAATTGGTGTTGTACTATAGCCATTTTATCTAGCGTGAGTGAATAATAATGGTCGAGTTCGACTCTACTTGTATAATTAAATACTAAAATTTGTGAATTACTATTTTCGTTTTGTATCTCTACATTGAGGAAGAGTTGCCTGGTATCGTTTGAAGCAAGCAATTGTTGTGTTTTCTCAATTTCACTGCCCTGGATGTTCTGTGAATGAAACTGTAAGTAGCATGTATGCCATTTCTTGTAAATTCAAAATAATTTATGGTTGCTTGCTGAACAATTAGTGACTGCCTCTTGTTCTGTTCTTGAAGAATTATTCGAATCGACTTTCTTTTAGAGCTTATCTAGATAATTGCTAGAGATTTTAGAATCATGAGGTATTTTTCTGTTTAAGGCTAAAGGAAGAAAATTGTAATTGCTTGTCATATGAAAATAAGAAAACCCTAGTTCGAACTATCATTTGTTTAGTATAGACGGAACCCAAGGCCCGAAGCTCTAGCTCTGAGGCCACTACCAGACCCTTTTCCCAGGATATTATAGATTTATTGAAGCCTTCTACTAGCAAGAGGCCCGAGGGAAAATATTTGTTCTATGGGCCGTTGCTTGTAGAAGGATTGACTGACAAGCAATGTGCGGCTCACAATGTTGAATTACCATACACTGGATGGTGGTTGTTTTCAAACTAGTTTTGGAATAGAAATCTATATGTTCCTTTATGTAACCCGTGGAGGCTGGATTTTGGCAAGCTAGTGGTCCCTAATGTTTACTTGGATGCAGACTTATTAAAAGATATTGCTGCAAGATATGACCCTATAACCAGGGTTGTTAGAACTCATTTTGGCTTGGAAATGGTGAGGATGACCAGAGAAGAAATTGCAAAAGTATTTGATCTGCATGAGTGGAGTTAGGATATGGTTACCATAAATCTCGAGGCCTTCAGAGAAGAATACAAAAACACCAAGGGTTTGTTCATAACATATCTTTTGTTACCTCATTTGGCAACCTGAGGAAGGGGAAAGAATAAGAAGCAGGTGGTAATTGGTAGGAATGAGCTAGAGCCTTTTCCTATAGACTATTTCTCTACCTATTTCAAGAAGACAGTTTGTTCCTTGTGCCAATTTCTTGGAGTTAGTTTAAAGACTACTTTTCCCACTGATATTATGTACATGGCTACAAAAATTCAACATCCAGGTTTCAACGTGGTATATGATTTTTCCACTTATTTGGAAAAGAAGATGCATGTATGTCTAGTGGCTCTAAAGGAAGGAAATAAGTGGGTTGGTTTTAAATGGTATTCCCTATTGATTCACATGTTTCTATATAGGGGTCAGGCAGTATTTGAAAAGGATATGGAATTGAAGAAAAGGGAAGATAGTATTGAAATGCTTGTCCAATATTGGACTAGGATCCTTGATATGCATGATCACAAGTTTGATTATGTAACATTCTAAAATTTCTTTGGATCAAAATTAAGGAAGGCTCTTGTCCTTGAATCTCCCAAGATTCCTAAATAAATTCATGACTTCTTGAGGCCAATGGAGAGAAGGCCTGAATTGAAATTAACACATAATTGGGGTGATATTATCCCCTACCACAATACAACTATTTTCAAAGTGTATGGCACAAATGTCAACCCTTATGTTTTTCCGAGGGATGTGCCTTTGAGAATTGGTTTTTTGGAAGTTATGAGACAGTTGGGGTGTGCTCAAGATGTGCATCTGCCAGTAGAATAGAAGAAAGGTTATTTCTTCCCTGAATATACAACTTTTTCAAATTTTATTATGATGAAGGGGGGATGGAAAGATTTGCATACACTGCTTAGACCTTATGCACTCAAAAAAATATGCCCTAGGAATCATGATCTTAAGGGTTTTATTTCTCAAATGAAGGCTAAGCACCAGACTAGAATGTTTGTCCATAATTTATAATTTCTTGAGGATATTATCAGAAATATTTTTGATATAGAAGAACAAGATGAGAAAAAGGAAAAATACCTTGTCTTCACCAAGATGGTGAAGAGAAAGCAAGGAAGAATACCTGATTTTGATCCTATCCTCGATATTAATGGTGAATTCAATAGAGCTATGCATGTCATCAACAATTTTGAGAGCTTTATGGGATTTTTAAAGGATGAACAGGTTGTGGAAGAAAGAGGAAAGTCACAAAATATTGAGGAGTACCTTGAGGTAAGGTTGGAAGAGAGGCCTACTTATCAACCTCCAATGAAGATAAAAGTATTCTCTAGGAAAAGGGGAAACAAAACTGGTGAAGTTTTCAAGGGTGTTGTACCATCTTTTTCAGGGTAGTTAGAGCCAAACATTGTTGATTTGGATCCTCCTCCGAGAATTATTTACCAAACATGTCCTCCATCACCAAAGAGGCAAAAAATTGAAAAGGAAAAGTTGGTTGAATTGGATGGTGATGAGGATGAGGAGATCATTGTTACTGTTGATGAAATGCATCAAGGAACTCCTTGTTTCCCAATGGACACTCCATCAAGTTTTGGGGCAATTTCTCTTAGGTTGGGAAAGGATGAAATAAGGGGAATAAAAAATAATGATGATCTAAGAATGGAGGCCTGCAAAGAGTTGATGATGGGTGACTCTTTTATTCAGACTAACACTTTTAATGATTTTGTATGGAGAGCACATACTGCATTATATGCTAAGAAGGTGGCACATGAGAGAAGTCTACATCCAGAGCTCCTAGAGAAGGTAATTCAAGCTAAGGTCAGGGAACAGATGAGAGCCAAATTCAAAGAAATAACACCAGAGTAGGGTCGGGTGTCAGTATAAAAAAGTGGAGTATTGCTACTTCCTGAATGGGATATCACTGATGTCATGGTATTTGACACAATAAGAAGGGCCAATAGGCCACTTCTTGCAACTGATGAGGAAGCTACATTGGAACTCAAAGGACCAGCCTTTAGTGAAGAATGGGATGCTTTAGCAATATGGTCCCTATCTACCAGGTCTAGAAAACCAATTGTTGCAGAACCATCTGATTTGAGTGGTCACTTGGTTGTGAGAAGAGTTGCTGACACTCTAGCATTGGAAGTTGCTGACATGGTCATGAATGTTGCTAAATTCACTAGAGCAACTGTTGAAGATTTGACCAAGGACTAAGATACTTTGAGAGGCCAATATAATGACATTATTATTGAATACAATAAGAGTCAGCAAAAGGTAGCAGAGTTAGAAACTGAATTGGCTTTATTGAAGCAACAAATGGAAGCCATGAGGTCTCAAAAGAAAGCCAGTTCTAGCCATAATATTCTTGACCCACCAATAGAGCAGTATCAACCTTCTGCACAAGTACAATCTTTAGCTATTGTCCCATATAATAAGGGACAAGTTCCTATTGCAATTGAGAGGGCCACTAGCCCTAGAGGGGGACTCGCTAGAGAGGAATTGATTCATTAGGTGGAAGAGTATAAGGAGATGGTGGAGAAAATATGGGATGCGGCAAGGAGAAGAAATGCAGTAATAGTGGACACTATTATGAAACATTTAAATAGAAGGGTCTATATTAAGCTAGACAGTGTTCATGCAAATTATATCCTAATGTTGCAAGCACTAAATTTTTTTCCAAGGGATAATGAATTGGTCATCCCATTACTGAACAAATGGAGCTCTAGAATGGAGAAGTTGAAATCCATGGCAGTATGGACAAAACAACATGGGGATAAATATACTACTGTTATAGCAACATATCAATTAGTCAAAAGAATTGTTGAGAAGAAGTTGTAGGGATTTGCTGCCCCTATGGAGTCTAGAATTAAATTGCTAAGGGATGTATATGATGGAAAGGATTTGACCCCATTGCTGCATATTTTATAGAGTCAAGATGAGGTCAAAACCTTGCAGGTTTGGAAGGATCAGATGAACAATATAATGATGTCTACATGAGATATGAAAAAATGCTGACATCTACATGCTAGAGAATACATTGGAAAAGTTATCTTTTGTTATTAGTTTCTTAGAGAACTTTGATAAAAAGGCCACATCGATAATGGTGAAGTATGCTCCTTATCAAAATGTGGTGGATCAAGTTGTGGCTTTTCAATGGCCTTCTGAGGAGGAGTTTTAATTATAGAAAAAGGTGTTCACTGATGAACTAGAATTATGAATGATATAGTCGAGAATTGCAACTTGGTCATGTATAATACAGTTCTGGCCTTAGATATTATATTTTAAAATTGCATTCTCTTTTTGACTCCAAGTGCAGGGTGCTGAGGTGGAGTTACTACTATAACGGTTAAGCATGCCTTTGATGTCAAGTGAGCGGTCTATGGTGCGATGTTTTCTTTCCTCCTTATCGGCTAATGATAGTTCTTGTCTTATGCTTTCCACTCACATAATAGAATTATAACTAAATTAAAAATAGCGGTCCAATTACAAATGGACATGTGTACTCTCCAGCCTAAAGCTTGTTGGCTCCCTTGTTTTATAAAAGGGAATTCTGGGCTGAGAGAAAGGTCTATTGAAATATCCAAAATATGAGAATTAAGAATAGAGTGATACAGAGAGTATGAACTCTAAGTCCAAGTTTTAAAAGTTTTGAGTCAGATTGGAGAACTTAGTTAACCATGGGGTTTTTGAGCATGTTTGTATCAAAATCATAAATATTTGGAGTTTATTTTCTCTCCTATTGTGTTATGTTACATAGATTATTAATGAAATATCGATCCAAGATGATTTTCATTCATCTTCATTTGTTCTTTACTATGAATTATTTTTAACTATAGCTCTAGTTCAAAGGATCGGTTAAATTCTTAAGTTAATCAGTAAGTTCATGCAATATAACAAATGGGATTCATAAAGAAGTAATAAACTCCGGTATAGATTTATGCATTGTAATGAAATTCATAATAGATCTTAAATGTTTAGGATGAAATATAACCTATAGTTTAGTTTTCTCTTTTGACTCTGTGCATTAGGATATGGCACTAAAATTTTGATCATGTTTCATTCTTGTATGTTTGTGTTATGGCCTCAGGATGTTTTACTCAAACATTTTCTATCAAGTTACTTTAATTTGAGTTTTTCATTCTCTATTAATTGGATCTGAGGCTTTTCAAGGAATAGCCAATTTCTTGAGGGATTTCGTCTATTAACAATAATTGAGGATCTATCTGTTCCTTACCTATGTGCAAATGAATTATTTAAAAGTTGTATGTTAAGTGCACATGTTAGGGAATACCCTCTTGGATTTTATAGTGTCCGAAGTGTAGGAGAATTAGCCTTACTGCTATTCTCGTTAGATTGGCCATACTTTTCCTAGCCTTTTATTATTGAATGTGGCAAGTTCATAGAAGCTTCTAGGAAATACGTGTGGGTTGCATTGAAAAGAGCCAATAGGGAGATCTGGTATTTTTTCATATTTTCTCACCATATCTCACATACTTATGGTTTCATCATGAACATGCTCAATTACTTATTCCAATTTTTCAGCTCAATTGGATCTTTTTTCTGGCAACTTATCACTTTTGGATTGAGTGACAATTTTTGGAACTGGCCCCAAAATTATTTCAAAACCTAATAGCTAGTTCGATCAATCATAGATCTTTCCTGTGACTTGCGGATCCTCATGGTGTGTTTATATATGTTCTATGGAGTGTTCTCAATCTTACACTTAGGTACACACTTCAACATATGCATCTATCATGGAATAATTTCAAATATGAGGCTGACCTATTATTGCACATGTTACATTTTTCTTCATTGAAGATTTTAATGATCTTCGGCCACCATAAATGTTTCTAGACTCACAGATATGATATAAATCTTGTAATGAATCATTATATTGGTAGAAAACAACAAGCAAGTATAATATAATGTATATAGAGATCAATCTATAGGTTTTTTGCTCGCATGTATGAACACTATATTTTGAGCATATTGTAACTAGGGTTGTAACTCGAATCTATATGCCCAAATATGGATGACTATATGTAATTGAATTTCATGATAATAATAATGTTCTAATCTACATTTTCCTCTAGATTTTGTGTTTCTTCTATTGTGTTACTCTATCTACATGACCTAGATTGTTCTCTTTGAGGACCCTCCTATCATGACTGCACCAAACTAGTATCAGAGCTAGATTCGTTCCTTGTGAGATCATTAGAGCTTGCACACTCTTGTTGAAGATTTTTTGTGGCTTGGAAGAATGAGGATCCAAACTACAATTGTAGAAGACTTGTGTATGGATGGTGGGAAGAAGGAATGGTAGAGGAAATGAAGTGCATGGAAATGCAAACCTTGTTGTAATGGAGATGTTGAGAGGAATTTTTGCTAGATTAGAAGTAGTTAAAATATCCTCGAGGAGAGGTCGACTAGTTGATGATGCATGTGATGAAGAATTAGAAGAAAAATAAGAAGTTGCAAGAGAAGAGCAACCTGGCCTTGATCAGGGAGAAGAAAGGTTCATAAGAGCCCTAAAAATATTGAATACTAAGCCACATTTTAGTCCATCGGATTATAATGGTAACTTGGATTCAGGTGAATTGTTAGATTGGATAATAGAGATGGAAAATTACATATATATTTTGAAGGTACCCCAGAAGATAAGAAGGTGAAATTCACTTGTACAAAGTTGAAAAGACATGCATACCTTTGGTGGGAACATTTGAAGACAAATAAACAAATAAAAGGAAAGGAGAAGATAAGATCATGGGATGACATGGTGAATAAGCTAAAGACAAATTTCATTCTTGCTGACTATTGGATAAGTTTGTTCAAGAAGTTGTAGAATCTAAAACAAAAAGAATCAAGTGTGATATATTATACTGAGGAGTTCTATAAGTTGAACATCAGATTTGGACATTCAGAGGATGAGATTGAGCAAGTAGCCAGGTATGTAAATGGTTTGAGGTCATCTATACAAGATGAGATCATTTTGATTAAGTTGCTAAGTGTGGAAGAAGCATATCAGTGTGCCCTAAAAGTAGAAGAGAAGTTAAACAAAAGACATGAGTAGAGACAGAGAGGAAGAGGTGGAATATTTCAAGGAGGAAGAGGATATTTTCCAGATCAAAACAAAGATAAAGAGGTTATTAAGAATGAGAATTCATACCAAAGAGAGGATGGAAACTCTTACAAAAGAGGAGGATATGGTAGTTATAGAAATGAAGGATATAGAAAAGATGATAGAGGATAGGAGAAAAGAGTATTCAGGGGAACTATTTTCAAATGTGGTGAAGAAGAACATAGAGCCTTTGAATGCAAATAGGGAGAGACAAGAAGAAATATTGATAATAATAGAATAACAACATTTATTGAGGAGAATCATGATGGATCACCTTATCACCCAAAAGAAGGAGAAGTATTGGTAAATAGGAGTGTATTGTGTCAAAGTGAATTACAGAAAGAACCATTGTAGAGGAAGAATTTGTTTTGGACCAGATGCAAGGTAGTTGATAAATGTTGTAAAGTAATCATTGATAATGGAATTTTAGAGAACCCAATTTATGATGAAATGGTGACCAAATTGAAGTTGGAAAGATTGAAAGACTCGAAGCCCTATCAGATAGCTTGGATTCAAGATGAGCATAAGATACTGGTAAGTGAACAATGCTTGGTGAAATTTAAGATAGGAAATTATCATGATGAAGTTTTGTGTGATATTATGCCTATGGATGTATGCCATATTTTGTTGGGAAGACCTTGGCAATGTGATATATAGGCTATTCATGATGGAAAGAAGAACATTTACACTATTGTTGCTAATGGGATGAAACAAATTTTGTTACCCTTGGAGGATGTTTCTAAAGTTAGGGTTTGCATGAATGATAGAATTTGTTTGGTTGATGGAAGGAGATTTCTAGATGGACTGAGACATGAGAACATGTTTTATTCCTTGGTGCCTAGGAAGGTTGAAAACTTGAAGCATGTAGATGAACAACCTGAGGAGATAAAGGAATTGCTAAAAAAATATGAGGCTATCATTTCAAACAATGTACCTAATGGATTGCCACTTGTAAGGAGTATTAGTCATTGCATGGATCTGATTCTTGGAACTATTTTGCCTAATAAAGCAGCACACCATATGACATCGGTAGAGAATGAAGAATTGAATAGACAAGTACAAGAATTGTTGAGAAAAGATTTGATCAGAGAAAGCTTAAGTCCTTGTGCTGTACCTATTGTGCTAGCACCTAAGAAAGATGGATAATGGAGGATGTGTATAGACTCTAGAGCCATAAAGAGGATTATAGTGAAGTATAGATTTCCTTTGCCTCAAATGGATGAAATTATAAACTATTTGAGTGGAGCTAAGTACTTAACAAAGATATATTTGCAGAGTGGATATCATCATATCAGAATTAGAGAAGGATATGAGTGGAGAAAAACATTCAAGACAAATGAAGGATTTAATGAATGATTGGTAATTCCTTTTGGACTGACAAATACACCAAGTACTTTCATGAGGTTGATCAATGAATTATTTAAGAAATTCTTAGGTAATTTTGTAACTATTTATTTGGATGACATCTTCATTTTCAGGAAGACTAGAGAAGAATGTTTGTTGCACATAAGACAAGTTTTGCAAAGGTTGAGAGAAGAATAGTTGTTGATAAACATCAAGAAGTGTAGTTTTATGAAGGAAGAATTGGTATGCCTTAGGTTTTTGATATCAGTGGATGGATTTAAGATGGATCTTGAGAAGGTAAGAGCTATTTTTGAATGGCCTACACCCAAAAAGCATTGGAGAGGTAAGATCATTTCATGGATTGGCTAGTTTCTATCTAAAGTTCATTAGGAATTTTACTTCTATTTGCAACCCTATGATAGGGACAATGAGAGGAGATAAGAAGATTTTAGATGGACATCTGGAGCACACATAAGTTTTGATTTATTGAAAGATAAGGTGACTGAGTAGCCTATGTTGGCTTTACTAGACTTTCATAAGGTATTTCAAGTAGATTGTGATGCAAGTGGAAATGCAATTGGAGCAGTGTTAAGTCAAGAAGGAAGACCGATATCTTATTTTAGTGATAAGTTGAATGATGCAAGGAAAAGGTATTCAATGTATGATCAGTTGTTCCATGCCATAGTTCAAACCTTGAAGAAGTGGAGAAATTACTTGTTATCTAAGGATTTTGTGTTGTATATGGATCATCAGGCTTTGTAGTATTTGAATAGTCAAGGTAAGTTAAATTAGAAACACATGAGATGGGTAGAATACTTGCAAAGTTATAAAAAAAAATTGAATCATAGGAGTGGGAAGTCAAATAGAGTTGTTGATGCTTTGATTAGGAGAAGGAAATTATTGGCACAAATGAAATTGGAAGTATTAGGCTTTGAGGAATTGAAGAACTTGTATGAGGAAGATTGAGATTTTGTAGAACCTTGGAGAGAATGTAAAGAACCAGTTTTAAAGGATAGAAGTCAGTGGTTGGATTGTTTCATTTAGGAGGATATGTTGTTCTGAGGGATTCAATTGTGTATACTCCAGAGTTCAATGAGGGATAACTTGGTGAAAGAAAAATATAGTGGAGGATTGGAAATACATTTTGGAATTGATAAAACAGTAGCATTGGTAAGTGAGAATTAATTTTGGCCACAAATTCATAAGGATGTTAGGAAATTTGTGTAGAGTTGTAGAATTTGTCAAGTTGCAAAAGGGAGTAGTCAGAATGTTGGATTGTATAAACATTTGACAGTACTAGAAAGACCTTGGGAGGATATCAGCAAGGATTTCACACTTGGTTTTCTTAAGACACAAAGAGGTAATGATTATGTATTTGTGATGGTGGATTTTTTTTCTAAAATAGCACATTTCATACCTTGTAAGAAGATAAGAGATGTAGTACATGTAGCAAACTTGTTTTTCAGAGTAGTCAAATTACATGGATTACCTAGGAGTATTATTTTAGAACAAGATACAAAGTTTGTTGGTTACTTTTGGAGGAAACTTTGGAGGAAGTTGAAGATCGATTTGAAGTTCAATTCTAATTTTCACCCATAGACGGATGGATAGATAGAGGTAGTAAACAGGGGAGTTTGGGAAATTTTTTGAGATGTTTGGTAGGAGTGAAAACTGGAAGTTGGGACTTAACCCTAGCACAAGTAGAGTTTTCCTACAATAATTTAGTGAAAAGAAGTACATGGAAGACACCTTTTGAGGTTGTTACTGGAGTTCATCATAGAGGTATATCATAATTGAGAGACATTAATAAGGAAGATAAAATGAGTGCATAAGCCAAAGAATTTGTAGAACATATGAAGACAATGCATACTTAAGTGAAGCAATATTTAGAAAACATGAACTGGAAGTACAAGGAGAAAGAAGATGAAAAGAGGAGACATAAGGAGTTAAAATTTGGAGATAAATTAATGGTATACTTGAGGAAGGAAATATTTCCAGTTGGAACCTATAGTAAACTAAAAAAGAGGAGGTTTGGACCCTATAGGATTTTGAAAAAAATTGATTCAAAAAATGCATATGAATGAGAGTTACCAGATGACATGCGTATATCACCTATATTCAACATTGTAGACCTATATCGGTACCATGAAGAAAATTTTAGTGAAGAAATTAAAAAAAAATTTGGATAAGAACTTCCTAAAAAACAATCAGATGGGATGCAAGAAGTTTTGGATATCAGAGATGGGAGAAAGACTTGTGCAAGACAATACAAAGAATATCTTGTGAAGTAGAAAGGTAGACCAATGAAGGATTCTTCTTGGATTTCTTAGGCCAAGGTAGATCGTATTGGTTTTCCTTTGGCCCTAGAAAAGTGAGGGACTCACTTTTCATTAACCCCGAATGTTCGATGTAGGAGCATCCTTGGCTTTTGGTAATCTTGCATCAACCAAAAATATTTTCATTCAGTTTTGTTCTTGTTCAAGTTGGGAGATCTATATGTCTTCATATTTTCTCACCAGATATTGTGTACCTATGGTTTCATTGGGGACATGCTCAATTACCTTATTCCATGTTTTTAGCTCGATTATGTATTTTTTCGGTAAGTTATCACTTTTGGATTGAGTGATAGTTTTTGGAATTGGCCTCAAAATAATTTCAAAACCTAATGGCTAGTTGGATCAACTGTGGACCTTTCCCATGACTTGTGTATCCTCATGGTGTGTTTACATTTTTTCTATGGAGTTTTCTCAATCTTACACTTAGGTTCACACTTCATCATGCACACCTACCAGGGAATAATTTTAGATCTGAGGCCTACCTATTCTTGCACACATTACATTTTTCTTCATCAAAGATTGTAATGATCTTTGGCCAACATGGATGTTTCTAGACTCACGGATATGATATAAATCTTGTAATGAATAATTAGATTGGAAGCGAACAACAAGGAAGTAGAATAGAATGTATATAGAGTTTGATCTGTAGGTTTTTTTCTCGCATTTATGAACACTATATTTTGAATATATTGTAACCAGGCCTATGAGCCAAATCTATACACCCATATGTGGATGACTATATGTAATTGAATTTCATGATAATAAGAATGTTCTAATCTTCATTTTCCTCCAAATTTTGTGTCGATTTTGTTGTGTTACTCTAGCTACACGACTCAGATTGTTCTCTTTGAGGACCCTCCTACCATGACTACACAAAATATTATGTTTTAGGTTCTATTCTTGGACAACCTAAATTATGTAAATGTTTGTGGAGACTAAAATTATAATGTAGATGTAAGAAGGAGCTATTATAGGTCCATGTTGACCTATATCTCATAGGTTTTGTGGCATGAAGGTATTTGAATTTGATTTGGGTATCGACAAGGCACATTTTGCATTTCCCTTGGCATCATCTATTTAGGCTACCCTAGTTAGTGTTTGCAATGATGCTCATGTATATATATAGAAGATCATTTTGAGGTTAAGGTGTGTGTTATGCTAGTGATGTGATCCAAATGTAAGCAACGAAGTGAATTTTTTAAAAATATTGAGAAAAGGATATGTGAGTATAATTTGAAGCAAAGATTTGTGGTTTCCATCAAGCGAAGTAGTTTGGATTAAAATATTAAGCTTTGAAGGAACTGAATTCAGTATATGATAGATGCATTTAGTATCATTACAAAACTTGGTTGTGTAGCCATCTTTTATATATACTATATTTTGTTATGAATAGTGAGTTCACTTGGATAGTGAGTCCTTTTGGCAGTGAGCCTCTAAGTAATATTTTATGACTGGTCATACTATATTATGAGCTAATCCTCACTGTGGTTTTCCACATAAAAACTCTAGTATTCATGTGTTGCATATTTTATAGAGTGTGTATTCTTTCATTTCTATTAATTGTTAAGTATGCTATGTTGATTGTATGGTTGGTAATTAAATGGTTTTTGGGAATATCAATCCCCCCCCCCCCCTCTCAATAGTTTGGTTGTTCAAAAATTGGTATCAAATATTGGTTCCCCTAAAGGATCTTAGCCTCCTTGGGAAGGTCTTGGAATTTGAACAAATGGCTGATAATGGTGGCATACTTGATAAGGATGGAGAATTTAAAGTTTATCTTGAAGATATTGACAAAGTTGAAAGAAAAAACAAAATTTTAAAGTAAAATCTCAATGAAGCCAATGAATGTATCAAGAAACTGATAGAATAAATCAAAAAATTCAGAGAAAGTAACAAGGAAGTTAGTAAAAAATTGAGAGAAGAAAATGAAGACATTGTTACATTAAAATTGTAAGTGGAATAAAAGGAAACAATTGAGGAATGTCTGAATATTATGGAAAAAAAGAAAAATTGATGAATGCATGAAGCTTGAACAAGAAGTGGTTAACCTAAGAGTAGATTTGGAAAAAGAAAGAGTTCATGAACACATGTTCAAGACAAGCTCTATAATGCTTGTTGATTTTATTGCATGTAAAAAATCATATAAAGATAAAAGTGGGTTGGGACTTGAGACAGGTGAAAGTTCAAAAGTAGAAAAGATTAATCAACCTGAGAATACCAGAGATAAGAAGAACAATGGTTGGTACCAAAATCAAAGAAATAATGCAAGTAAACCCCCCATCAGACAACCAAATGATCAAAGGTACTAATATTTCAAAGGAATTTATTATTTTTGCAACAAATTTGGTCATAAAGCAATGGAATGTAGAAGAAAAAAATCAGAATATTTTATCCTTTTATTGATTGTTTCTTTACTTGCAAAAAATTTAGACATAGAGAAAATGAATGCATAAATAAACTAATGACTAATAGCAGAATGTGCCAATCTTCCAATGGCTACTATTTTACATGTCATGGATTTGGACACAATGATAACCAAGGCATATCCAAAATGAATGGAAAGAGTAACTCTCAAGGAATATCAAATGTCACAATTGCAATAAATTAGGACATATTGCTAGATTCTACATAAACATACGAAAGAATAATATTGAAGATAAAAATAATTGAGTCACAAATATTGATCCAATAAAAGTAAATAAGGAAATGGATAAGATCTATAGGAAGAAAGAAGAGCTTGAGAACAAGAAAGAAACAAAAACTAAAAAAAATGTGTACCATCCTTTGGTGCAAATTATTCTCTCAAAAATTGAACCTATGATTTGGCTTAGGGGGAGAAATTATAGAAAATAAAAATCACCTTGCTGGTATAAGGTGCCAAAATGTAGCACAAATATATGAGATAAAGATTGATAGTCTAAATCTTTTAGAGAAAATTTTAGAAGAAAATAAGATTTTATAGAGTTTTGCGAAGTAAACAAGGGCTTGTTGTTATATAGTAAAGAGTTTTTCTTAGATTTTCTCATTGGTGCATTGAATGTGAATTATGGTGAAAATCTTGGATTATAAGTTTCTAAACTTGGCCTAATTCACTCACTTTTATGCATTTGCAAGTAAATTGAAGAAAATTGAGAATTTTGAGAAGCAAAGCATCTAAAACCCTATTTTTAGTCAAGCGAAGAAAATGTATTTACCATTGCATTAAAATATTTCTTTGAAGCATTTAAATTATGAAAGGATGGTCACAGTTATCTTAGTTAATGTAAGCAAAAAGACTCAATCAAAGTTCAAGAAATACCCCATGAAGATATTTAAGGATGACCCACTTGGAGCCTTTTCAAGCATACCAAACAGGCTTTTTCCTACTGAGGACACTAGGGATTTTATTCTTGAAAATATGGAAGAATATAATCATGTGAAACTCATCGACCCATGGATAAATGATTTAACTAGAGATGATCACCAAATCAAGCCCAAATACAAAAACCTTGTGACAAAGAATTTGGATGTTTGGAAATTGTTTCCAAATTTTACCTACAATGATGCCCATAATTTTGTAAGAATGGATTTGAGAAAAATACATGATTTTTATTTATGGAAGGAAAAACCTAGCATGATATCAAAAGAGGTTATAAGGGAAGTGACAAGACTTTGTGCTACTAAACCTATACCAATATTAAAATATGTAAAGAATAAATATGTAATGGAGTTTAATGGAGCCACATTCGATCATAGGGCTCTCATAGTGGATGCTATTTGAAACCTTGTAGTAAGGTATGTGGCAATGGCCATAGGATACAAAATATTTTACACTAATAGGGAAAATTTAGTGCCAGCTACAACAATCCATGTTGCCTATGAGATGGAGAAAAAGGGTAAAGACTATGATCTATGTGAATTGCTTTGACAACAACTATTTGACAACCTAAAACAAACTAAGGATAAGAAATATCCATTAAGTTTTGTTCCCTAGTAAATTTGTTTTATTCTATTTTCTAAGGGAACTTCCAAGGAGAAGTAATGTCATATGTAATCAAAGGAAACTAGTGTCACATCAAATTTTGGAACATCGTCATAGCCTTGGTGACTTGAAGGTTCAAGAAGAGGAACTTATTGCATTCTTTCTAGTATTTCTAAAGAGAATGAATGAAAGGTAAATGATCCCTTGCACCTTAGTTAAAAAATATCGAGATGACATCACATTCTTAGTTTCCACAAACTTCTATATTGTTGAAGTTGTGAAACCTAGAATAGTTTGGATTCCCCCAATTAGATATGAGATGAATGAAGTTGAGGTTGAAGGTCTTATTATATTTTTTCTAAATAGTCCTAAGGATCTCAACTGAGAAAGACATGGAACATATGAAGAAAAATCAATGAAAGTACATATAGAATTGTCAAAAACTACAAATAAGAAAAGAGTGGCAAAGGTAGAAAATGAAAGTATCAAAAGTAGTGGACTTACAACAAAGAAAATATAATTATTAAAAAAAAGAGTTATTGAGTCAGCAGGTAATAGTATTGAGTCCTCTAGACCAAAAAGATCTAGTAGAAGTGGTTCCTCTACTCAATAATAGTCTAAACCAGTTTCCACTCCTCACAACACTAAGAGAAAAAAGACTTGTGATAAAATGGTAGAAGAATATCAATCAAAGAAAATAAAATCTACTCTAATAGCCTCCCCATCGACCTCTAAGATAAAAAGAGGGAAGAAAGAAAAATCTCAAAGAGAGGACATGAGTGTTCTCTTTGAATAAGAAGACAAGGATGAAGAGTCACCAATAACTATGAAGAACCAAAGAACAAAGATAGTTGTCTCTTCTAATGAAGAAGATATGGAGAAATTAAAAAAATATTTTAGAATACATGTGCACAAGGAAAAAGGGATGAAATGAAAGAAGCCTAAATTTGGTGATCTAGAAAAGAGGACGAAGAGAAAGAAGTATATTCAAAAGAATCCTCCAAGCCCAATGAACCTAAATGCAATATTTTAAGGTATTTTTCATAAGAAAATGTTGGAGGAAACTACTATCATGTATCTAAGAGAAAATGAGAAAAATAGAATTACCGTAATTACAAATATCATCAAATATATTATCACTATTGAAGATGATATGGAGTATATCAAGAAAAGGTCATAGATGATGTATGGAAGGTTTTACTAGAAAAGATAGATGCCACCATTGCATTAAAAGAAAATATCAAATCAACTATTATGGAGAAGATTGGTTTCTCTGTATCTAAATCTAATAAGGCCACATTAGCTCAATTTTGGAGAAAAGAACTCAGATCAAAGTGAAGGATAATGCTTCTCATGGGAAAATATTAGGACCAAATTGAGAAAATATAGAAGGTTATTGAGATAGGATAAAAATTTGATATGATTCCTATTTGTTCCTCCAACAAGAGACATGTTTTAGAAAAGGAAACTAGTGATGATGAAGATGAAATTTTAGACAATACTCTTCTAGACATGGAAGAACCTATTGAAGAAAATGATCAAGATATGCATATTATGGAAGAAAAGACTATGATTGGATAATAAACTCTGAAGGTTGACACTCCTATCACTTTGAGAAACATAGTTCAAAACCATATTGACATATCTATTTCTCTGACACATACAAAACATGACACTCATGAAGGTAATAAGCATGAAGCTGAGAATGAACAAAGACAAACAAATAAGGAAGAAAAAGATAACATTAATGTGAAAAGGAAGAGGAGAAAGACAAAATTGAAGAAAGTGAGCAAGGAGAAAAAGGAAAAGATGAAGGAGAGGAGGAAGATAAGGACAAAGATAAAAATAAGCCCTCTGATAAAGAAGAAGAAAATAAATAAGAAAATGAAGCTACTAACTCTGGAAAGAATGAAGAAGATGAGAAATCTAAGGAGTTATCTAAGAACCCTGGAAAATCCTTTGGTGCTCCTTTAAAAGGTATGCTACTTGATCAAAAAAATTTCCAACCAAAATTATCTTCAAAATTGTTGGAATTGCCTACTACTGACTTCAGTAAGATGTCTCATGAGCATAAGATGTGGATAAGTGGTGTGTTAAATGTATCAAAAATAAAATAAATTCTTTAAATATTCCAAATGAGTAATGAGTTGATGGAAGAAGTGGATAAATTCTTACAAGAAATCACTCTAGGTACAAATATTGATACTTAATTGTCTTCTATGGAGAGCTTCAGATTGATGGTTGATTCTTATAAATGTTATGCCTCTGTTTTGAAAGGTCAAATAGAAATATATTCTATAACATGGCTTATAGAAAAATGCACATCAACCCATGTTGAGATTGAAGAATCCCTGAAAGAAGTACATCACTATGAGGATGAGGTGAAAACACTAATTTAATACTCCATTGCATGGTTGGAAGCCACATAGGGTATAAAATTTGAAATGGACTCGATTGAGTCTTATATTACCAAAGCATCAAATGAATATGATTTGGCATTGGACATAAAGTATAATACCTGGTCTTCTATAGTAGATCTACATGAAAATCCCTTACTTTGCAGACCCAGAAAAAAATACTATCAAAAAACTTGGGATGCCGAGGGACTACGTACAATCACAACACATACCTATTTCATGTGCCCCGACTAATGCTAGAGAGATTTCACAAATAAATATTAACCCCATCTCTATGGAAGAAGGAGAAGATACCTTGATGGAGCTTGAGACTTTACATAGGTTGATTTCTACTGCAAAAATAAGTTGGGAAGAAGGAAAGCCTATTTGGAAAGCCATGCTACAAAGGCTTGGGTGAACACCTTCAGGCTGACCACTTTCTTCTCATTTTAGCTCATTTATGTTTCTCAAATCTCTTTGTACATATGCAAATGTATTAATATTTTTTTCTAATGGGGATTCAATTACTTCAATTTAGCTTGTACATATGGTATACATGATATTTTTTGTGTGTATGCACCCTTTTCCCTTGATGTCAAAGGGGGAGAGATGCATGAAGAAGAAATGTTGGCACACATTTTCATCAATGACAAAGGGGAGATTGTTGAAAGAATGAAGAAGACATGAATTATCATTATGTAATATTTTATTACTAGTCATACTATATTGTGAGATAATCCTCACCATGGTTTTTTCCTTATTGGCTTTTCCACGTAAAAACTTTGGTGTTCATGTGTTGCATATGCTATAGATTGCTTATGCTTTCATTTCTATTAATTGCTAATTATGCTATGTTGATTGGATGGTTGGTAATTAAATAGTTTTTGGGAATACTTATTCATCCCCCCCTTAGTATTTTGCATGTTACAAATTCATCCTAAATTTCACCACTTTCATGATAGGGACTACTATTGTCCTGTCTATTTCACCTGTCACAAATTTAAACAAAGACTATTTTTGCTAAAATTTTCCAAACATTCTATAAAAGGAACCGCTATTGTCAAAAAAATTGTCACTACTATCCTTAATAGAAATAGCTATTGTCTTGAATTTTTGTGCATATAATAATTGGTCCAAAATTTATTGATCTATCATCCTTTGAAAAAAAAAATCAAACTTGCAACAAATCATATCAACATCTTTTCATATCCATCAATAGATCAAAACATCAACCTAGTTTTAAGACACAAATAAAACACAACTTGGATTATCCTCTTGCTATCATTTTATAGGATATTATCAACCTTTGATTGCAACCTCAAAGCTAGTTCAAGTAGAGTATCAACGTATACTCTAAAATAGAGAAAAATATTAGTCCAAGTTGATGGAACCCCTAAAAATTGCTTTGTGTTTCATCTCAAAATTCCATAAAATTTGGTTAATCCCATGTCTCTAGGCTTAGGGTTTTGTGTTGATAAAACCTTCTTTAAAAACCTTATGTCTATCACCCTTTGAAATGTTATATTTTTTTGTTAACCTATTGTGCCCATTCCCAGTCATGTTAAAAGCAAACCAAGTCATTGAAATCCATTGAGTAATCGACGCTATATGGTTAGGAGTCTATGCTACTCATCACTAAAATATTTATGTGTGCCTAGATCCTCAAAATTTTATTTATTTTATAGGGTTGGTTTATTAGCCTTGATTAGCCTTTACATTCTTTGCTAAAATGTTATTTATTCCTTTGAAACCTTATCATCAATGATCCTAAGTAGTCCCTTTGTTAGAAAAACTTTGCACACATGCTTATTTCTAATCACTTGTATCATCGCTCATCACTGAAGTCATTCTTGTCACTAGGTTCTTTTCTACAATGAGCAATGTCCTATTGGCTTCCTCTTGTACCACCTATCATTGAAGTCTTTTGGTCCTTTGGTTCCATTACAATGATGTGCGATGGACATCATTTTCTCTTTATATCATGTCATTTCCAAAGTATTTCAAGGTTTTTCTTAGTTTCTATGATGAGTGATGGAAATGGATTGAAGGGAGTAGTGTGATCACCACATGTCTAAGTTTGGTGCTATTGCTGGTTTTTTCGCTGGTTTTTTCCCATCATTGAAGGAAATTTCAACTCCAAGTCAATTTTAGCAGTATGGGATGGTTAGTGGGCACATTATGGTATCACCAAACATTTCTCCTCATTGAAACACCTATGTAGTCTTGTCACCTTTCTATGACAAGAAATAAGGGATATACCAAGGAATATTCCCTTTACCGAGTTATTGTTGCTTGTCGCCAAAGTTTGAAGACAGTCTAAGGGAATTACTGCGACAAGCGATAGAGTGTAGAAAGACGGTAAATATTTTGATAACTTCATGGTGTCTTTTCAAGGTGTCATCATTATTTCCAAGTACGAATGAAAAGGAAAGTGGTGATGCTTGAGGAGCATCATTGATTATATTTTAAATAAAAATGATTGACAACCAAGATTCAAAGTTGAGAAACTACTTGTAAGCTCACTCATGTGAGCCTTCTTTGATCATTAACGACTACACGCTCTAGTAGCTCTACGTAATGATAATTATTTGTTGTTTTATCTCATCATTTGTAGCCATCAAAGAGTTGAGAAATTATTTTAGAGCCAGAGAACAAATGTGTGTATCTTGGGAAAGTAATTGCAGAGATAGTGAAGTGGTATTCTTGGTTAAGTGGGTATTCATACCTACTCTATTTCAATTATGTATGAGTTAGCTTGTGATTTTATAATTTCTTGTGGTTGTGAGGGTTTTAATTTCCTACAATTGATATTTGGGTTGATAAGAATTGAGTAGGTTCTGAGGTTTCTTTTCAACAAATTTAGTTTGAGAGCATAAACCTATAAAACATTTATGAGTGAAAGTTGGATAGTTCTTGTTTTGTGTCTTGTAAGCATGAGTAAGCCTAGTGGGTCTTTCCAACTAGTTAGGAGGTCTAGGGGGATTAGTATGCTTGAATTTTAGGATGATTTGCTTGAAATTGAACAAGGCACATTAGAATATCTTGCAATGCCAAAAGAGAAGAAGAAAGTCTGTAAGAAATCTAAGAATGGTGGTGTCAAGAGTAATCACAACATGAGGAGTAGAGTTTTTTGAAAAAATAAAAGTGATTCTGGTGGGAAATTGGCTAAGTCTTGGGGAAAGAAGAAGTACCATAAGGCTTATGATTCTTATATGGGAAGGAACAACTCTCCATGGATGAATTAGCTAGTCCTTTGAGTGATGAAATGAATACTAACCCAAAGTATGGCTTATACCTTCTTACTCTGGTGGCACAAGAGGATTCTAATGATGGAGGGGTCGTAACTTGTCTAGTTTCAGCAAGAACACAAAGAAGTCATGCCTACTTTGATTCTAAGGAATTAAAGTAGCACCCTAGTTTTGTTTTTGTTTTTGACCACACTGTTGTCACAATAGTGAGCTCATCTTCTTTAGTGAATGTGTAAGTTTCTATCTTGGGTGTTGATGTGGAGAATATTCTTTGGTCGATATGGATGAGATATTTTGGTGTTACTTTAATGACAAATGATGCCTTTTGGAAGGTTGGCTAATATTCCTCAATGAACTATATGGGTTTTGTCTTTTTATTTCCCCCATTTCGCAATATGTAATTATAATTGTCTGGGGGAGTTTCTGAAATTGAAATGAAATTAAGTGTCAAATGTAAATGTGATTGTAATGGTAATTTGGCCTGATTCTTGTTACTCCAATGTTTCTATAAATGGGATTTCAGGGCTAGTTACAAGGGTTTGAATTTTGGGTCTCGAGTACTCTAGGTTGAAAGACTGAGCTCATGAAAGACTAAATTGTAAATCCATGCACAAATGCATATATTAGTATGGATTCTAGGGTATACGTTGGTTTGTAATGAACTTAAATAGTTTTACAGTAGCAGCAATATATAAATGAAAATGCAAGTTTGAAAGCACATTCTCTCCTATGTATTTTCCCTTCCAGATTATAAATGAAATGATTAAGGATATTTTTGTTTGTCTTCAATTGTTTTAATTGAATGATTCATTGTATTTCTGCTTTGATTTAAGGAATTGATTAAATTCTTAAATAAGATCATGGGTTTGTGAGAGAATGTTCTAGGATTGTTAAGTAGTTTTTTTTTTGGCACAATGAGTTGAATATTGTAATGCAATATGTCAATAGCCTTCAAATTATTGAGTAAAATTGCTAAAGTATTATAGGTTGTTACAAATGTGACTCTATTACCCAAAGATAAGGCATCGTTTTTTTTTTGGTTATCTTGAATGCAAATGAGTCAGTTTTGCACTCAACCAAGAGCTCGAAATAAGAATGAAGATCATCTAAACAACTTTAATTACAACATATATGTATGAGATGTCACTTGTTCCTTGCTTTAGGTGTCAATTCACTTGAGGGCCAGCCAAAACCTTGAGGGATTCTATCTATGTGCAGTAGAAAGGAATATATTTGTTCGTTCTAATGTTGAAGATAAAATATCAAGGGAATAATTAATTGAAAACTATTAGGATTACCCTCCTAGGTATAACAAAGCCCAAAGAGTAGAAGTAGAAGCCTAGTAGTCCTTATTTTTTGGCCAATCCTTACCTTTGCTTATTATTGAATAGTGGAAAATTCATAGGCATTTCTTGAGATCAATTCTGGTTCTAAAAAAAATAACCAATAGATTCGTGACTCCGTTGGGGATGCACTTAGAAATTGGGTTGTAGATTGTCCTATCAAAGAGTCAAATGTTTCACTAAGTGAATTAATCTATCAAGTCTAGCTTTGATGCCAACTGAGTCTATTCTTATAAATGTTGTAGGAATTTGTTGTGTTTCCCATGAAACTAGAAAATCCTATCAAGATCTACCATGATTCCATGAATATTTTATAATTTCTCACTAGATGTGGGTGGCAACTCTGAGATCTCTACACTAGAATTCACTATTTGAGAGGATCCTAAAGATAGGTTGAAAAATATATTGAGAAAGGATAAGGTGGACTTGAGCTCACATGATGAAGTACCCTGATGGGAAGCTAAAGAAAAATTTCCAAAGGACTCTAGTATTATCTTGAGAGAGTCAAAGAATTTACTAAATCTGAACATCTGGTTCAAATTTTGAGTATTTAAATATGGAAAGGATTGTGTTGCAGAAAACATAAAAGATTCATGTGTGACATTGTTGATCAAGGAAGCTCAAATTAGAATCAACCCGTGAAAAAAAATTTATATTGTTGAAGTTTATTACTTTGTAGAAAGAGCTGGTGACTCTATGCAAAGAACCTAATGATAGCTCTAGATGTACAAACTTTTCTAGTCAGATGACTAACTCAAAGCAGCTACAACATATCTAAGTACTTCTCTTGTTTGTTCCCTATTAAAGTGAATTGAGCACTAATAAAGGGAATGGTAGTGGTAATTTTACATACTTCTAAGGTATAATTTGAAATGTTTGTAGTGTGTTGACAAAGTATGCTTATCTTTGAAATCTTCCCATTAGAAGATATAAGGCATAAATATATGAGGGTTATGCACTTTGAAATCATGATTAAATCAAGAAGTAAGGTGGTGAATTATCAACTATGAAGTTGATGTTTGAGGTTTGTAAAAGGGTACAAGAAAATGTATCATTCCCCTATATCTCCCTATGGAATGTTAAATAAGAACATGCATGATGTGCAATATTTGTCATGCCATCAAAGAAATTTCTCTATTGGGAGATATAGGCCATTAAACTTTAGTGGTATTAAAGGTTAACCAAACCTTATTCCTAATAATGTTAGGGAACATTTTCCAAAATTCATATGACAGGGTTCTAAATCACATTATAGACATTTGCATACCTTTATGGATTTTATGGGAGATTATGAGATACATCATGAAGATGTTGTCATGAAATTCTATGTTCAATCTCTAAAGGAAGATGCTAGAGATTGGTTAGCATATCTTCTAGTGTGTTCTATAAATTCATTGAATGAATTCATGGTAGAATTTATAGAATATTTTGGTGAAAGGATTCATTCAAGTTCAATAAGGAAAAAACTCATGGAAATCCAAAAGGATGAAGAGGAGTTGGTCCCAACTTTCAATCTCAAATTTGCAAAAGCAATTAGGTATATTCCTGAAACTATGAGACCAAGTGATGTAGAGTGTTTGGTTGTTTATTTGGGAGAATTTGATGATAAAATAAGTTATTTTTTGAGAGATAAGGATCCCACAACATTTCATCATGCATATCAAATTTTCATGGACATTGAAAACTATTAGTGTAATTAATTAATTATTACACTAGCATAATTTAACTTAGGTCTTAAGTTAATCATTTAGTCCTAGGTTGCATTTAATCATTTATTAATGTTGTTGAGATAAGATTCCATTCTAGAAGATGAGTTGTATTTTATAGAACTTATCTCTATCATGTCATCATTCCCTAGGTAGTTAGTTAGGGTTTCATGTTGTCACATGTAGTGTGATTTGAACACTTGGCAACATCTTATGCATTTTAGGTTTTTCTCTTGCCTATATAATCAGGCATATGTACTCTTGTAAATCATCTAGATAATCATAATAGAATCTCCTATTTGAATGCCATTATCATACTTTTTGTGTGGTTGATTATTTCTTCTTGGAAAAGGTCCTCCATTGAAGACTGCAACTTCATCAGGGCCCCTATGCATCTGTCATTCCAACAAAAAAATCAAAAGATATTGAATGATGAAAGGATATATGGTTGGAAATGTCAGCTATTTTAGCACATCTCATATAAGCGGATCAAATAATAGAATTAATTTTCATGATAGAGACACTTCTACTATTATGGTGTGTCCATAATCACCTAGTACAAATAGTGGTGAATTCCAAATTGAACATCAAAATAGTTTAAAAAATGCTAATCAGATGTCTTTTATTGAAGGATTGTCCAGTATGAAAAGATATAAGGAAGAATAACCATATGACCTATTGGAAAGGTCTTTGGATGCCTTTTTGGAAATTCCTAAAAGCCCCAGACCAGAAGATGTAGTGTGCATTGACTTGTTTTGTGAATTTTTTGAGCCAGTTTTGAGTACTTTACCTAAGGAATTGAAGCCTTAGGGTATTGATCAAATAATTGATTTGGATCATAATTGCTAAGGAGGCAAAATTTGATTATGCACAAAGTATGGAATCCCAAATCATCAATAGTGGATGTATTATTTAAAAAAATCAGGAGACACCTCAAGTAAGTGAAAATAGTGTATCAGAGAATAGACATATGTCTTGTGGTATGGGTGAGGATAGTGATTATAACCAATTCACAAGAAGTCTAGGTGCAAATTAGTATAATGATAACAAGGAAGAATATGCATTTGAAAGTGTTGTTGATATTTCATCACAACCTAATGGTCAAGGAATTGAGAATGAGAGTTTGAACTTTCATTCTAAACACTTTGAGCTCAATGCATGTGGTAACGAATTTCCTTGTGATTATGATTATAGGGAAAGTGATGTTTTAGATTATTTTTCTGAGTATGAATCCTTTTGTGAGGATGATCCAAAATATTTTTCTTCACATGAAGGATGCAATAATATTGATGCTAAGGAAATGTGGACCCTACTAGTGAATGCACAAATTCCATGTGAAGGAATTTTGTAATGCAATCCAATTATATCAAGACTCGAGTGTGCTAGCCTTATGAATGATGATGATTTTGAAGAAAAGAATATGTGTGTTCAATATCCCAAGCCTCAACATAGTGCTAAGAATGATAAAACTTATGGTACTAACCAACAAGATTATGTCCTAGTTTTTCCTGATTGTCTATGTGAAATAGAAATGGAATATGCAAGTTTTTTCAGAAAAATAGACATGATTATTTTTGAAAAATAATTTATTAATGAGAAAAGGGGTGAAGAAGCTAGTTCAAATTATAATGAACCATTCACATTTGAGTCAGCATGCCTATCAATCAATGATGCACATGAGTTCCTATTTGTTGACCCTGTCAACCTTGAGTTATTTGAGTCATCCTTTATAGCATTGTGCATTGAGCTGGATAATGATTTGAAGAGTGAATTAAACAATGTTAATGAACCTGAAATGGAGGTATTATTTAATGCATGGGATGTTGTGGATAATTCTATTTGTGGTGATGATATGGATTTGAATAAAAGAAGACATGACATAGGTTTTAATGAATTAATTTTCCAAGGTGGTAAAGCATATGACAATGTAACTAATTTGTATTTCTTAGGCGAGTGTGAGTACTAGCTTGGAAATATTCATGTATGAAAATTTATTGTTCATCCCAAAAGGTAGATATTTTTCTAGCATGGAACGAAAACTAGAAGATGACCCTAGGGGCTAGTATGAGCCTCCTATTAATTTTGAGCTATCAAAAGTAGAATTACAATGTGAATCTAATGGGTTAGGATGTATGATTCTAGGTCAAAATCTTGAACAAAGTGATGCAGATCTATCAACTTCACTTATGTGAATTTTGATAACAACAATATTCATGCCTTCAAATTCTTATAATCATTTTCTCAAAACGTAAAATATTGCAATAAATTGTATGTTCCAACATATCCTTGTTAAATTTCATCCTTAAGATTGTTATTTGTCAAGATTACTCCTCTTCTCTTAGATGCAAATTAAATTTGATAAATTTCAACTCTTAAGGATTTTCATTTATTCCTTTGATTCCTTTCACAAAAATAAATTAGGATTAACCTCTTAAACTTGCATCCCTTCAATTAATATATTTTTTGAATGTTGTAGCAACAATTTCAGCTATGAAGTAACATTATATCTTGAGAATTTCATAAAACATACATAACGAAAAATACTCAAAACCCAAATGTTTTATCTCTACTAATCAAGATGGCAACACACATACATAACCTCGACAAATCCAACTAGGAAGAATATCTTACAAACTTTCCAACTATCCACCTTTACAAACTTACAAAATTCAGAAATTTTCCACCTAACAAGTCACCATGAATGTCCACTTTCTTTGCCTCAACAAAATTGAAGTAGTTCCCTTGGAGAATTATCTTCAAAATCACCTATGGATGTAATCTTGATGACCTGAAAAAATAAGAAATAGACTTGGGCTCTTCTCTTTTTTTCCAATTTTCTTGAGAGCCAAACTTCCATCTACTTACAATATATCCTTTGCCAAGTTTCATCTTCCTCTTTTGGGCCTCAATGACTCTTGGTATTCTTTTTATTGCTTGGTGGTGTTCAAATTGGATAAATATGACTCTTATGCTTCGCTTATTTCTTTCCTTCATGATTTGGGTGCTTTGAACACTCTTCATTGTCCAATTTTTGTCTTCTAAGATGTAAGCGACTAGGATTTTTTCCATATGTAATTTGCCTTATCTTTTCCTTGGAGTGTAGGAAAATTAAAATATTTATTTTATTTATTCCAAATTTGAGTACAAACCTACAAGACAAAAAAATGGGTTAAATAAAAAAAATATATATGCAAGATTGCTTGTGAGCCTGGATGCTCTTGCATCACAAAGTGTGGATGAAATTTTCTAGTTTGATGTGCAAACTAAAATTGATGTCAACCCTTATGGTGTTAATGATCAAATGGACTATGAGTTTTCTCAATTTCTAGTCCATTTTGATGAATATTTGGAGTATGAGTGTGAACTAAGCAAGGTAAAATGCTACATTGATTATGGGTTCTAGTTAATGTCTTATTGTAGTTTTCAATTAGATAGGGCTAATGATGACAATGTTAAGTTTGAACAAATTTCCATAGTGGTTGATTGCATTGGCCACAACATGATTAGTTAGTGGGAAATTTATTGCAATGTTTGTGGTCCTAGTGTAATGAAAATAGTAGAAATTTTCTGACAAGGGAAAATTCTAGTCCTATGTTTATTGGAGGCCTAGGGCCACCAAGTGAAATTGAAGCCTAGTGAAGTTGCATTTGCAAGTTGAGAGCTTGAACATAAAAAGAGGCTTCTAAGAAAATTTGAAGTTGGAGATTTTTTTATAGTCCTATAAATATTGTACATATGTTGGCCACTTTGGTTCATTTCTCTTTCCTTGTTTGGGAAGGTCCTAGTTTTGGTTATGTGTGCTTGGTCTACTTCAACTTGATATTCTTGGATCTCGCTCTATTATAAAGGAACGAATATCCCCAACAAAAGTCACTGATGGAACCCCTAAAAAATTATTTATGTTTCATCTCAAAATTCCATAGAATTTGGTTAGTCCCATGTCTCTATGCTTAGGGTTTTATCTATTATCATTGTTTTAGGGTTTTGTGTTGGTAAAACCTTCTTAGAAAAACCTTATGTCTATCACCCTTTGAAATTTTATATTTTTTCATTGACCTTTGTTTCCCATTCTTGATCATGTTAAAAGAAAAATGAGTCATTGAAATTCATTGAGTAATCAGCCCCATATGGTTAAGAGTCCATGCTATCCATTGTTGAAACCTTTTTACATGCCTAGGTCCTAAAAATTTTCTTTATTTTATAGGGTTGGTTTATTATCCTTGTTTGGCCTCTACATCCTTTGCTAAAATATTTATTCCTTTGAAACCTTATCATGCATGGTCCTAGGCAGCCCCATTTGTTAGAAAAAAATTGGTGCACATGATTATTTCTAATCACTTGTATCAACACTCATCATTGAATTCATTCTTGTCATTGGGTTCTTTTCTGCAATGAGTGTTGTGCTCTTGGGTTCCTCTTGTATCACCTGATAATTAATTGTTTTGGCCCTTTGGTTCCACTATAGCAATGCACAATGGACATAATTTTCTCTTTGCATCACTTCATCACCAAATTATTTCAATTTTTTTCTTAGTTTATGTGATGAGAGATGGAAATGGATTGAAGGGAGAAGTGTGATCGCCACATGTTTGTGTTTAGTGCTATCATTGGTTTTTTCCCATACTTGAAGGAAATTTAAGCTCCAAGTTATTTTTAGTGATATGCAATGGCTAGCAAGTACATTATGGCATCACTAGAAATTTCTCTGCAACAAAACACCTATGTAGTCTTGTCACCTTTCTACGACAAGCAATAAGGGATATACCAAGTAATATTACCTTTAGTGGGGTGTTGTTGCTTATTACCAAATTTTGGAGATGGTATAAGGGCATTACTACGACAACTGATGGACTGTAGAAATATGGTAAATATGTGGATAACTATGTGGTATCTTTTCAAGATGTCATCATTGTTTCCAAGTACAAATGAAAAGGCAAGTGGTGATGCTTGTGGAGCACCATTGATTATGTTTTAAACAAAAAATAATCGATGGTGAGGATTCAAATTTGAGCGACTCATTGTCAACTCTCTCGCACAAGCCTTCCTTGATCATTAATGGATACATGCTCTAGTAGCTCTACTTAATGAGAATTATTTTCTACTTCATCTCACCATTTTCATGCTTTAAAGAGTTGAGATATTGGTTTAGAGCTAGAGAAGAAACTTGTGCCTCTGGGACAAGTAAATGTAGAGATAGTGAAGTGGTTTTTCTGGGTAAGTGGGTATTTATACCTACTCTATTTCAATTATGTATGAATTAGCTTGTGAGTTCTAATTTTCTAGGGTGGTGAGGGTTTTAGTTACCTGTAATTTCTATTTGGGCTAATAAGAATTGAGTAGGTTTTGAGGTTTCTTTTCTACAAATTCAGTTTCAGAGCGTAAACTAGTAAAAATTTTATGAGTGAAAGTTGGATAGTTCTTGTTTTGTGTCCTATAAGAATGAGTAAGCCTAGTAGGTCTATCCAACTAGTCATGAGGTCTAGGAGGATTAGTATGCTTGAATTTGAGGATGATGTGCTTGAAACTAAACAAGGAACACTAGGAGCTCCTGCAATACCAAAAGAGAAGAAGAAATCCTGTAAGAGAACTAAGAAGGGTGGGGTCAGGAGTAATTACAATGTGAATAGTTTTATTGGACATGATAAGAGTGATTCTAGTGGGAAATTACCTATGTTTTAGGGAAAGAATAATAATAAGTACCACAGGGCTTATGATTCTTATATGGAAAGGCACAACTCTCCCATGGAGGATTTTGCTAGTCCTTTCAGGGATGAAATGGATACTAACCCATAGTATGACCAATACATTCTTACTCCGGTGGCATGAGAGGATTGTGATGATGGAGGGGTTGTATCTTCTCCAATTTGATTAAGAACACAAAGAGTACATGCCTACTTTGATTCTAATGAATTAGAGTAGCACCCTAGTTTTTTTTTTTTTTTTTGATGACACCACTACCACAACAATGAGCTCATCCTCTTCACTAAATGTGTAAGATTTTGTCTTGGGTTATCATGTGGATAATCTTCTTTGGTTGATGTGGATGAGAGATTTAACTGTTGTTGTAATGATGAATAATGTCTTTTGGAAGGCTAGTTGATCTTCTTTAATGGACTATATGGGTTTTGTCTTTTTCTTTCCCCCCCATTTTTTAATATGCAAATATAACCATCTGGGGGAGATTCTAAAATTGAAATGAAATTAAGTGTCAAATGTAAATGTGACTGAAATGGTAATTTTTCCTAATGCTTGTTGCTCCCATGTTTCTATAAATGGGATTTTAATGCTAGTTATCGGGTGAACAATAGATTTTTGTAACCCTCTTACACCTCTAGGGTTTTGCACCTAAAAGGAGAGGGACAAAGATTTAAAATTCATTCAACAACAAACCATTGAGATTTCAATACAAAGGAGATTGAAATATATCAAAGGGAGAGTTCTTGGGGTTGAAAATGGATAGAAAGGGTTCACAACCAAGTGTAAACTTGGAAAGACAAATGCAATGTGATATGCAAAAATGTATAGAATGACCTAGAAATGACTACGAAATAGAATAGAAAACTATGAAGTAGAAGGTGTGCACTCTAAAATGTGTTGTAGAGTGGAATGGAGATTGTAAATGTTGTCGATTCTAGAATTTTGACCTACTAGGACACTTATTCCAAGTTGGACAACCTAGTCCCAAATCTGGAAAACTTCATCGAAGGTCATTTCAGCCAAATGGGTATCCAAATATATAGAAAAATCCAAAAAACATGTGCAATGGGTCTAATTCACCACTAATGGAGACTTAGTCCATTTTTTAGCTTCTCTTAAAATTTGAAAGTGGAAACGGAAGCTCTCAATCTACACTTTCTGCTCCTCCAAGTATCTGGATCTAAAACTCTACTTTTTGGCACTAAAAGTGAATTTTAGTGGATATTTTTCCCTATCAAAGGAGATGTCTTCAACAAGCTTTAAACCCATTCTTCAATGATCTCTAAGCCTTTAAGGTACCTAAATCTGCAAACACACAAGGAGAGAAAGAGAAATGTTGAATGTTAGGGCATGGGGGTTTGCCTTGATCAAACCTCTTTTAGGTAATTAAACCAAAAGTGGTGAAAAAAATAAAGCATGAACACAAAATGAAAGTATTAGAAATTTTCCATGATGATAGATCTTGAATTTCTACAAAAAAAGATGAAGAATCTACCCTTGAATGCTAAAACCTTAGCTTGCTTGAGAAGAATGATGAATGAAGAGGAGAAAGTGAAGAAGGAGATCCAAGGAAAATAAAAGAAGAGATACTTAAGGCTCTTAGGGGTTGAACAATGAGAACAAAACCTAGTATTTATACACAATTATGCCCTAATTCTCGAATATACCTCGTCATAGGCCAACCTTAAGTCTTAGAGAATAAAAACTTGCTAGAATTTTGAAATAGTTTTGATTTCTGAGCCAAATGGGACTAAGTCACCCCAAGTGGTGACTTGGTACCACAAGGGAGATTTAAGTGGGTTTCGAGGATTAAATAATATTAAATCATGTTTATCAAGTTTATTCTAAAAAAGATAGTTAAATAAGGCCTGTAAGTGCAAAATGGGGCAATTTAAGGCATAAGAAAGGTGTAATTATTGATGAAAATCCTAGTAAAGTGTGAGATTTTGTTACAAATCCTTAGAAAACTTTCAAATAAGGCTTGGTAAGAGATAAAAAGAGGTTTTTTAAGTGAAATATATTAGAAAGGTCCTAAAAAAGTGTGAAAGTGTGTTATAACACTTCACAACACTTTCACAAGACACCATAGAATTCTTATTGGTTCACAAGGGTTCAAGACCTAATGTGGATGTGTTGAGCACATTACAACATTAAATATAGGCAAGACTAGGCCAAAATCCATAAGAAAGACTCAAATGAGAATGAAAATGTCCAAGGATACATTTTTCTACGTTGCAAGGGGTTTGAATTTTGGGTCTCAAGAGGTCTAGGTTGAAAAACTAAGCTCATGGAAGAGAAAATTATAAATCCATGCATAGATGAATAGATTAGTATGGATTCAAGAGTATAATCTAGTTTTTAATGAACTTAAATAGTTCTACAATAACAATAGTATATAAATGAAAATGCAAGTTCGAAAGCACATTCTCTCCTATGTATTTTCTCATCCAAATTATCAATGAAATGATTAAGTATATTTTGGTTTGTCTTCAATTTTTTTAATTGAATGAGTCATTTTATTTTTGCTTTGATTCAAGGAATTGATTAAATTCTTAAATAAGATCATGGGTTTGTGAGAGAAGATTCTAGGATTTCCAAGTAGTTTTGTTTTCAACACAATGAGTTGAATATTATAATGCAATATGCCAATAGGCTTCAAATTATCGATTTGAATTGCTAAAGTATTATAGGTTGTTACAAATGTGACTCCATTACCCAAAGACAAGGAAGTGCTCTGTTTGTTTGGTTATCTTGAATGCAAATGAGTTAGTTCTGCACTTGACCAAGAGCTCAAAATTAGAATGAAAAACATCTAAACACCTCTAATTACAACATATATGTATGGGATGTCACTTGTTCCTTTCTTTAGGTGGGAATTCACTTAAGGGTCAGCCAAAACCTTGAGGGATTCTATCTATTTCCAGCTAAAAGGAATATATTTGCTTGTTCTAATGTTCAGGATAAAATAGTGTGTGTCCAATCTATAATTAACTAACAAGAAACATAAAACAAGTGTTAAACATGTTAGAAATTAGAAAAAACACTCCCTGTGATATTCTTGATCAAGAAAGACAAGAAAACATGTTAAAGACATGAAATAAATAAAGCAAAGCATGTAAACCTATATAAATCAATCAAACCTCCATCCCATAGGGGGAGTGGTGATCCTTTGATGTAGAAAGAATCTCTTTCCTAATCCTAAATGATAAGCTTTGAAGATGTTGATGATTTCAAGTATGGAAATGATGCTAAGTAATGGAAATATGCTCAAAATAAATGAAAATCATGGAATGCTAAGTATGAAAATGGCTATAGTGATAATGCTAGAAGTTATGGATCCATATTATAAAGAGAATATCTCTATTTATAGAACTCAAGGGTTGAAGAATGAGAGAATTTGGTGAATGCGGGATAAAATGAGAGCCAATGAGAATGTGTGAAGTGTCATAATTCAAATGCAGGAAGGTGGAACACATTTTGGGAAATGTGTTGAGGAATGGGGGATAATGTGAGAGGATTTGAAAGGTTGTAAGAAGAATTTAATGAATATGGTTGAGGATTTGAAAGGATGTAAGAGAAGAAAATGAAAATGTAAGAGGAGTTATTTGGGATGTGAGATTTTTTTGAAACATTTGGAGGGAAATTGAATAGAGGGTGGTTGAGAGGAATATTCCATTATGAGGATAAATAGAGGAATAAGATAATTAAAAGAAATGAATTCATGTGCAACCTAGTTAGTTGAACAGGGGTTGATTTCTCTTGAAAAGTTAAAAGCTAGAGGATTTATTAATACTAATTAGAAAGTGATTAAGGATTAATTAATTCAGAATTAATTAATTGGAATTGATTAGATGGTTGTGACATTTGATTTGTTTTATTTAAAAAAATGAGAAGAATTTGGGGAATTTAATTAAATGATTTGATTTAATTAAATATGATGAATATTATTTAGAAGAAGGGTGAATTAACTGGTTAGTTCAAGGTGATTTCAAAGGAAATGGTGTTAATTTATTAGAATCAAATGCATAGTATCAATCAAGACTTTTTAAGTGTCTACATTTTTCCCCTCTTTGAAGTGAGGTGCCTACTATGTTAGTTCAAAGAATAAAAATGCCATGATCAAAATTCAAAAGTTCCTTTATTTTTTTAGATGCCCCATTGTTGCCTTAGTGGAAGAAATTATGTTGGTACATTGCCCCCTAGAGAGATTAGGTGAAAATTGCAAAATTAGGTTGAGCTCATGAAAATGGTTCAACAAGATTTCAAGTGTGAAAAATAGCCCACGAGATGCAAAAATAGGCTCAAAGTGACAAGAATGGGTCAAAACGGGATTCTGCTAGCTTAAAACAGATTATAGAGCTAAAAACCCTAAAAATTCCCCCAAAAACCCCCAAAAAATTAGATAAACAAGTTTAGAGGGGTCATTTTCAAAACATTTACACACCCAACCTTCTAGAAATCTTGACTTTTTTCTCTAAGGTGTTGATGAAATGGTGGTTCGTGTGCTCCCTAGACATCAAATGGACCAGGTTCACAAGCTCCAATAGCCTTAAGATGTAGGACCCCTGATATGCCTTTTGAAACTTTTCTTATTTTTTGTATTTTTGATGCATTTATTAGGGTCTCAATAGGTCAATGAAAAGTGATCCTCTAGGGTGTGGCATTTGTTATAGTCAGTGTTCCTTTTTTCCATGTCAACCCGTGTTTGTAGCATAGCATCGCACAATGTTGTAGGGTACCAAAGTTGTATAAAAAATGTTGAATCGCCTTTGCAAGATGGCATCACATGGCCTTAGAAGAGTCTGGTTATGCTCAAAAATATTGACCCACCTTTTCCATGTAGTGTTGCATTTGATTTTAGCATCGGTTTTGTAAAATGACAAAACGTCGCCTTTGTAAAAGTTGACACACTATTACTTTTGGAGGATATTTTAATTTTGGAAACATGCTAGGTTAGTGAATTTTAATGTCATTGGCATTTTGGATGCAGGAGGTCCTTCAAGTGCTCAACTCAAAGGAGCATAGAGATTAGATTCTATGCCAAGTGTGGCATCTATAAGATGAGGGACTATTTTTTTTCGGTGTGATTAGATTTAGACACATGGCCCAAATGCTTGAGGTGTGGAAACATCTAGCTATGATGACAAGCTTTGGTTGAGAGATGGTGGAGTGAGACTTCGTCATTCCATCTTTTGATCAAAGAGGCCACTATGACTTTGAAGGATGTATGGCAGATCTTGCGAATCCCATACACGGAAAGTGAATCATATATGATGTGGACACTGATGGTCATGCTATCTTTTTTTTTTTTGACATTGAGCAATATGATATGTATAGTGGTCAGATCGACCTTGCTCGCTATGAGGGATTGCCCCTAATTTGACCTTTTTGGTCAGTGCACTGATCTCAAGAGTTCTTTTTCTTGATCATCGAGCCAGAGGTTGTAGTATTGGATGGGGCATTGTTTGGTCTCAGATGATGGAGGAGATGACCATTTATTCCTATGGGCTAGTTTTCCTAGCCTCAATATATCATGATATGCACTAGGTTGTGTACTATGGGGCCCACAACATTGGAGAGGGAGTTACACTTCTACATGTTTGGGCATATGAGCACATAACCATCTTGAGGCTGACTATAGCACATGGTCAGATATACCATGATGATCCTATGATTTATAGGTATAGGGGGATGACCATTGTTCATTATACAGGTATCACAAGAATCTTGCATTGGAGGCAAGTTATTGACGAGATGGTCATGTTCTAATGGAGACCCTAGCTCCATGCCCAAAGATGGCATGATAATAATGAGCATCTATTTTACTATCACTAGATAAGATATATTCAGGGTCGTGAGCACCATATGATAGAGCGATTCCTTCTAGATAGGGTTGCTCACTAGTTCAGGGAGGTGCAATATGCAATTGATGATAAATATAGAGCTATTTTTGAATGTGAGTCAACGGAAATAGCCTAGGGATAGAGCATCTAACTTGAGGTAGACATTGATGACTTTAGGTAGTTGGTGATGTAACCATGGGTGTAATTTGATGGTTCTATAGATGCAAGGACCAAATAGCCTTACAATGCATACTAGCAGGCTCGTGCCCTAATCAAATTGACATTGATAGTGGTGCTAATGGTGAGCAGAGGACGAGACAAAGGACCTCAAATTGGGTAGGTCCCATAACAAGCATGTAATCAGCCATAAGATAGATAGGTTGGTGGGCACACAGGTCATGATGGATAGGTTCCACTATTGGTGTTGTGTGTAGTGAAAATCCCCTAGTCTAGAAAGCAAAATGAAACAAATGAAAGACAAAGGAAACATAAGAACACCTCAAGATTGGCCTAGTTGAACTTGAACAAAATGAAAGAGAAAATATTTTTATACCTTGTCCAAGTTGATTGGCTGGTTGGACCTATTGATTGCTTGATTTGTGTGTTCCTTTCAATGGAAAATAACATGAAACTAGATGCAAAAAGATGTGGATGAGATGAGGAATGCAATGATGCAAGTGGGTATTTGGATAGATGCTTGATATGGGTACAAAATGAGGTCAAAGGTTGCAGCAATGGTGGATGCTTTGATGAGTGCAAGTGGGATTGAATGTTACAAAGTTGAATTATTGGAAATGAGGGAAAATCCTCTAATTTTAGGGGAAATGTTACTAAGCATTGGATGGTCAAGATGCAGCCACCTTGGATAAGATCAAGGGCTAGGGTGAATTGAGAATTCACAAGCCCTCACATCTTGACATGTGGTGGGTGAGGTGTAAAGAAGGACATGATGTGGAGGTACTTCCTTGTACCTTGGGAAAGTACAAGATCTCCTCACAAAGGAGGTCCTTGTCCCAATGTGGGTGATGAGACTTTTGATGAATTAAAAATTCATCAAAAGTCCTTGGAGGAATAAATGTGAATTAAAAATTCACATTAGGAAAGGGTTTCCTTTTCCAAAAGGAGAAAGCATTTAATGAAATGTTGACTTGGGGGTGTGCCATAAATGGCATAAGGGGTTAAGTTGACCTAATCAAGTAATTAGGTTGTGCAAACAATTGATTAAGGTGGTTAATGGAGGATTAAGGCAAGTGGGCTATGATGGAGGATGTGGCATTAATCCTAATTAAGGGTGTGCACATCCTAATCAAGGATTAATTAAATTAATCTATATTAAGGAAGGTTTATGGAGGATGGGACAAGGAGAGAGAAAGTAATTAATTTAAAATTGATTTAAATTCATAAAGGCAAATGACTAAATTAAATAATTAGGAGTATTTATTTAATTTAGAGAGGAAAGGGGATAAAGGTAAAGCATTTAATTATTTAAATTAAATACCTTAGGCACATTAGAGAAAGGGTGAATTATTAATTAAATAAATCATTTATTTAATATTGATGGGAAAGGTGAGATAGATGAATAAAGTGGATGAATTTTACCTTATGGGAGAGGTCAAATTTGGATGTCTACATTTTTCCCCTCTCAAAATACTGTTAGAATAACAATGTTTCGAAGAAAAATAAAATGGAAATGACTCAGTAGAAGACTAAATAGAAAATGATGCCCCAACATGGGAAAGGTGATGTGAGCTGACCATTTAAAGAAAATGAAAGAAGATGCCCCGGTGTCGCAGGAAAATGTGTAGGATGAAGGAACAGCGGGTATGCCCCCTTGAGAGGGTGGATGGGGAAGAAAAAGGGGTCTTGAGTGATTTCTCGGTATGAAGAAACAGAAGGTGCCATGTGATAGAGAACAAAAAACCCCAAAAAATGGCTTTTGAATGAAGGAAAACGGACAAACGGGGTGCAAATGGTGGCCCGTGAAAGAAAGAGGATGAATTAGATTAAAAAGAGGGCTAAACAAAGGGTAAAAATACCATCAATTTAAAAAGATTAAAAAGAGACAGGAAAGGAATATATAGTAATTTTAGAGATTACTATTCACCATTTGCACAATTGGAAGCTGAGTGAGCAAGAGAGAAAGAGGAAGAAAGTGACGAGGATAGCTAACATGGTGAGCAGGGACGAGGGGTTTGTGGTCAATGAGCTCATCTTCCTAGGTGATGAGGTGCGCTAGTTCCACTACAAGCATGTGGTACCACGTCGGGTTAGTGTCAAAACCCTTCTTTGTGATTTTCCATTAAATTTTTTTTTTTTTTTGCATATTTAGGATTTTAGGTTTTTGGGGTTTAGCTAAATGGGAAATGTGTTACTAATCCATGGGTGAAATCACCCATCTGAAGATCCAAAATTGCCCCTAAGGGCATGGCTAATACTAGAGGTGAATTCATTTATTTCAGAGGAAAAAATTATTGAGAAGGGAAAAAATAACACGATAGGGGCGAGCTCGCTCATCTGATGGGAAAATCCGCTCAGGAGGCAATTGGAGTTGCTCGCCCAATAGGCAATGCTACTTGGGATGGGCGAACTTGCCCACCCCATGGGAAAGACCATTCAGCAAGGGGTAGGGCCACTCGCCCAATGGGAGAGACTGCACATCCAATTGGAAAACTTGCTTAGGCTAGGCGAGGCCATCCGCCCAAAGGGCGGGGCTTTTCGTCCAATGGGCAGCACCACCCATGGGAAAGATACCTTCCTAACGGGTGAGACCACCCACTTGAGATGGGAAGAGTCACTTGCCCAATAGGCAAGCCCACCCGCAAGTGATCCTGCCCTTCACATGGGTGAGTTTTCCCAAATGGGTGAACTCGCCCGAGCGAGCGAACTCACCTAAATGAGAAAACTCGCCTAAACGGGCACCATTCAGATGGTGGGCAGTCATGACACAGAGGGGGAAAAGACATATTTATCCTATGAAGGGTGAATTCTTGGGACAAAAAAGAGAAAAGGGGTGAAGTCATCAGGGTGCAGCTTGGTTAAGAGATGAAATGGATCTAATTTAAGATGATTATAATAACAAATTTATGTCAATCTAAACATCTTATAATGCATGTGATAATGATAAGGAAGTTAATTTAAGATGCTTAGAATAAAAAATCTATGTCAATCTAAACAACTTAAAATGAATATGATAATGATAAGGTAGTTAATTGAAGATGCTTAGAATAAAAATCTATGTCAATCTAAATAACATAAAATAAATATGATAATGACAATGCAATGCAAGATGGCTTTGGATGTTTAAAATAAGAACATTAGATGACCTATATGGATAATGCAATGAAATGGTAATAATTATGAATTAAGATGTTTAGAATAACCAATGAAGACCAATCTAAACAACTTAAAATGATAATTATAATGAACTCAAGATGCTTAGGCTAATAGATCTATATTAGTCCAAATAACTTAAGATGATAATGACAATGATAATGCAAATGCAACTAGGTGAATCATGAGTGTAAATAAGGGCATTCATAATGATGTACAACATGAGTAGGCTGACTTTTATTTCTATAGAGGGGATGGTAGATGTGGAATTACACCTGTCAAGACTATGTGGATCCTGAGAAGAAATGGAAATGGAAGGTGAATGTTTGCACAACTAGAATCACTAGTCATGGGTGAGAGGAAAAGATGGGGGGATAAATGCAATGCAATGGGTTGAAGTATGAAATGTAGTCCTAATGCTATTTTCCAATTTTAGGAGCACTGATTTTTCCTATAGCATAATACATAAGATGCTAGAGTATGAGGAACCAAGGCATATATGTGTCTAATGCATGAAACAAACATAGTAGACAAGAAGGCTATCCCAACACACCCCAAAGTCATAAGGAATTTGGTCAGGCCAGGCATTGGGATAACCAGAAGTACAAAGAATGCCCCAACATAACACAAGAACGTAGGTATCTTGGTGGGTGCTACATAGGACAACCAAGAAGACAACAAGAAGACAAAAAGATCAAGATACGCCCCTATGTTTACTAGTCAAAGCACACTAGGGTATGATGGATCATGGTGATCCTGACAAGGTATGATATGGGGCTGAAATGATAAACAAAATGTAAAAAGCATCAAAAGATCACAATCAATTTTGAATGTACTTTTCCATAGGATCAAAAGGATGGATGGGATTAATGTGGTCTGTTAAGAAGGATGCATCCTACTGAGACCAACGATGGTAATTAAACTAAAGGATCAACATGACGTAGGATATCTGAAACCAATTGAACCTTATGATACTAATGACCTTTTTTTGTGAGTACCAGCTAGGATAGGGATGTACTTGATGACACAACAATATGACAAGACATAATATAGACACACCCTAAAGACCTAGGGGCTTAGAGGTTGATCAAAGATCAACCTTGCCTACGTGAAAGCACAGAGCCCTCGTAGGTCGACAAAAGACCATGGATAAAAGTGAAAAGAGGAAAATGGAGGCCACAATCGAGGACAAAGACTAGATGGAAAAATTCCCTAGGGGTGGATCAAATGATCAACCTTGCCTATGTGAAAGTGTAGGGGCAACATAGTTTGAAAAAAAGGACAAAGGAAAAATGAGACCTAATTATGACTGACACAATGGAGGGGCCTAAATGATTATGTAAGACCAATGATGGGACATGATGTACAGGTGATGAAAAGCTCAAATGAAGGATAAAAATCTTAGGATTTTTTATAGAGGATATGGATCGTCCAATGCTCAATCACAAGACACCATGCGACATATGATAGGATGTTGATGGAAGGATAGGATTAATTGTATGATTGGATAGGATCTGAGGATAAGATGGATGGAAGCATAAAATAACTAGGACGCAAGGTAGGTAATGATTAAGCCCTCTATGGATGATTCCTATTGCTAGGTTTTCACCAAACACACTTATCTAAGGCACCACAAAGAGTGGTTTTCACCATAGGATGAATTATTTCTGAATACTATTTTTTGAATTTTTTGACAATTTTTTACTTTTTTTTGTATTTTCTTAGGAAAGGACAACCCAACTTACTTAGGCATAAAAATTATTTAGATACATGGTATTAATGGGCTCTTCCAGGGGTTCTCCTTTAGGAGTGGCAAGCCTATATGCACTAGATCCATACTTAGTTATGATGACATAGGACCCCAACCAATTTGCTTCAAATTTTCCCTTCTTGTCTAGCTCTTTTTTATTACACTGATTCTCTTTAAGGACTAGATCACCAACATTAAATTGACAAAGTGGAACTTTTTAATTGTAGCTTCTTCTATGATGATGTTAATAAGCTTGTAAATGGTTGTATGCTTTTATTCATCTTTCGTCTTTCATCTAGGAGTTCTAATTGAGCAAGGCATGCAACCTGAGTGTCTTCATCACTTATAATATTCTTTAGAGATATAGGAAGTGATGGGATCTCAACTTAGATCGATAAGATAGCTTCAGCACCATAAATGAGGGAGCATGGAGTGGTGCTAGTGCGAGTGCTGATGGAAGTGTGGTAGGCCCAAAATGTGGGATGGATATGGAGATGCCAATCTTGACCAATGTTGTTAACAACCTTTTTAAGGATTTTGATTAAGGTCTTATTGGTTTTTTTTGCTTAGCCATTACCTTGAGGGTAATATGGGGTGGACCACTAGTGTTGGATGTGATAGGTCTTGCAAAATAATTTCATAGACTTGTTCTTGAATGGCTTTCCATTATCCATGATGATGATGGAGGTAATTCCATACCTGCAGAGGATATGGAAGAGGATGAACTTGGAAATATGAACACTAGTAATTTGAGTGAGTGGCATTGCTTCCACCCACTTAGTAAAGTATTCAATGTTTGTGATGATTAAGGTATGGTCGTTGGAGGATGGAGGGTAAATCTTGTCAATCAAATTGAAACCCCATTATGAAAAGGGACATGTTGCTATGATGGGTTGTAGATCTTCAGTAGAAGAATGTATCAGGTATGCCTGTTGCTGACAAGGAAATCATCTCTTTACAAACTCACAAGAATCATGCTCCCTTGTAAGCCAATAATATCCTTCTTTGAGAATCCTTTTATCCAAGGCCATGCCATTAGAATGGGCCCCGTAGACACCACTATGTACCTCTACTAACGAAATGTGAGCTTTGGTCTCATTCAAACACCTAAGAAGGGTCCCATCATACCTGCAATGATAAAGAGTATCTCTAACTATGGTATAACGTGATGTGTGTTGGATGAAGGATTAACATTGACTACGTGTAAGGTCAGGGGGTAAGATGTTATCATGGAGGTAGGTGTAAATGTCATGATACCATGGTGACTCAAGACCTATGATGTCACCTACCATATTGCTCTCAATGATTTCATGAGCGGGTTTTAAAAGTTGTTCAACTACGAATAGTCTATTCAATCTTTTAGCATGTCAACCAAGGAACCAGTTGTAGCCATTGCATTAGCCACCTTATTCTAGACCCTGGGAATTTTCTCAAACTAGATAGAGGTGAAATAATTTTTGAAATCATCCACCATGCAATTATAAGGTGAAAACTTGTCATCTTTATTCTGATACTCATCATTTTCCTATTTAATGACCAATTGAGAATCACAAAAGACTTGCAAGCAAGTGATGTTCCATTGGATGACGATCCTAAGACCTGTGATGAGAGCTTCATATTCTTCTATGTTCATACATGGGAAGGCTAACCTGAATGATTTCAAGATGTAATCACCTTGTTAGATGACAAACAAGATACATGCCCCAACTCCATTATGTGTGTATGAACCATCAAAGTAGAGCACCCACATAGCTAACTCTATGACTGTAAGAACATCTTCATCAGGGAATTCTATGACCAAAGGATAGGCATCTTTCAAAGGAGAATTCATGAATTGATCTGCTATTACTTGCCCCTTAATTTCCTTCCAATCCACATACTCTATATCAAACATCATTAACATGATCCACTTAGCCATGCGGCCAGTTAAAAATTTTTTGGGTAGAAAATATTTGAGTGGATCTACTTTTGATATTAGCTTCACTGGATGAGTAAGCATATAGTGGTGGAGCTTTTGTGAATAGAAGACTACAACTAGGAAATATTTTTCCATCAGAGAGTAATTAAGTTCATATCCCACTAGTGTTTGACTGATATAGTAGATGGTACGTTCTTTTGAGGACTCATCATGTTGGGCTAATAATGGCCCTAGTGCAACTGAAGTAGTTAAAATGTAAAACAAAAGTGGTTTACCTAGAATTGCAGGCATGAGGATGGGCCAACAATCCAAGTACTCTTTAATCTTGTTGAATCCTAGCTGACACTTTCAATCCCACTTGAAGGTGGTATCTTTTCACAGAAGATGGGAGAATAATTGGCACTTGTTGCCTAATTGAGCTATAAACAGCCTGATGGACTGTAACTTACCTTGGAGGCTCCTTAGCTATTTAAGATTGTGTAGTGGTGGCATTTCCATGATGGCTTTGACTTTAGATAGATCTACCTCTATGCCCCTTCTGGAAATAATGAAATCCATAAGCTTTCTTGATGTAACCCCAAAGACACACTTCTTCAAATTCAAATGCAATTTGTAATGCTCTAACCGTTCAAAGATATTTTTTAGGACTGTAGGATGTTCTCTTTTTTTGGATTTTCCCAATAGATCATCAACAAAATCTTCCATTATGATGTGAATAAGATCATGAAAGAGGAAAATCATAGCATAGTGGTACGTTGCCCATGCATTCTTGAGGCTGAAGGGCATAACATTATAAAAAATGTGCCCCATGAAGTGGTGAAGGCAATCTTTTGTTGATCCTCTAGGGAAATTTGAATCTGATTGTAGCTAGAGAAACCATCCATGAGGGATAGCATCTCATATCTAGTGGTTAACTCAACCAACATGTCAATGTTGGGTAGGGGAAAATCATCCTTACGATAAGATTTTTTGAGGTCCCAAAAATATGTACAAATCTTGATACTTTCATTTGGCTTAGTAACTAGCACTAAGTTGCATATCCAATTGGAGTAGTCCATAGGTCTTATGAATACAACTTCTAATAGTTTTTCCAACTCCTTCTTGACCAACAAAGCTACTTGAGGATGCATTTTTCTCAACTTTTTCTTAATAGGTTTAGCATCTAGGTGGACATCCAAATGGTGTACGACTAGAGAAGTATCTAGGCCCAGCATATCTAAATAGGCCCACAAAAAATTAATGATGCCTTCTTTGAGAAGATGGATGATGGTGGAGTGCTCTTCTTCTAATAAGGATTTGGCTACATAAGTGATTTTTGGATTTTCTTTTGTTCCCAAATTTACTTCTTGTGTTCCTTCAATTAGAATAAAAGATCATTTAGATAGTTGAGTTCCCATAAGAGGAAGATGAATGTCCCCATATTTCAGTGCTTCATCAAGGTTTTCATTGTTAGATACACCCTTTATTTTTACTTTTTCTAAGTCAAGAAGTGCCTCAAGTAGGTTTCCACTAGATGACCCTTTCTGATTTTGTTTCCTTTTATTTTTTTTGTTAGAGTGTTCATCCTCCCCCAATCCCATAAGATGTACATAAGTATCAACTAAGGGAAAGGTTTCAATAGGTGCGGTGCTATGACATAGGTCCCAATCAATGAGCTTAGGGTGGTGAAGGGAGAGGTTGATAGTGAAAATGGATAGGCAATCAAACATGGAAGAGAGATCAACATCATCGTATGCAAGTAAGATGGTTTCTTCTTCAGGTATGTCTTCAAGGATTTCATTTTCCACACTAAAATTTTTAGAATCACTAGTTGATTTTGTAGGACCCTTTTGTTTTGTTTCATATCCTAGGCCTATTCTTCTACTTTACATAGAAGGTTCTATAGGTCCTTGTTCTTTGATACCAAGACCACCTCCCTAATAATTGTATTTTTCAGCCAACTTTGATGCATGAGGATAGGTCTCCTGGAAATATTCCACAAGGGGAGCTGATGGTTCAGGTTCTTCTTGGTAGACCTATTGGCTGATGTCATCTTCCATCTATTCTTCTAATGTACCCAAATCTTTGAATGTCATTGAACTAATGTATTTGGAAATGAGGGTCTTGGTGTTTTCTTCTACAATGGATGTTAACTAATATGGTTTCCCATATGAGTGAGGAGAGGGTGGAATTGTGGCCACATTGAGTGCAATTCTCATTTCATATTCTCCACATCCCTTGTCAATGATCTTGACCTTGGTGATGGTGGAATTAGAAGAGGTGGATGTGGTGTTGGTTGATGGATTATGAGATGGATTGGATGATGAGACCTGAGGTGCCCCCACTTCAACTCTTGAACAATAATGAGAGTGGAGGAAGGAAGCTTCCAAAGCATGACAATACTCAAATAGTTGAGGATCGGCTTATATGGTTACTTCCATTGCTTTGAACGAAAACTTCATTCATTAATGATAAGTGGATGGAAAGGCTTGCATAGAATGAATCCATGGGTGGTTCAGAAGGATATTGTAAGGAAGGTCTAGGTAAAGAACATGACATGTGGTGTATTGCACAATAGGCCAACCTGAATGGGAATAAAAATTGTGCCTTCAAAATCCCTCTTAGCATTATCATATTCCTTTATGGTAATAGCATAGTTATTCAAGTCAGATGGGGTGTATCCAACCTATTTTATGAACTTTAATGTACATAGGTTGAGGGTTGAGCCATTATCTACCAAGACCCTTTTTAATTTATGTTGGACCATGAGGAATTCAATATCAATATGGTATTTATGATTGAGGTTGATGGTCAACATGTTGTTTTGGCTAAAACCCAACTGATAAGTTGATGACAAGTGTCCCAATAAGGCTTGAAACTAAGTGGGGTTTATGTCATTTGGTACATGGGTATGTTGTAAGGCTTTGGCAAGGATTTCTTGAGGTATAGGAGAAGACTTAACCAAATCCAAAATGCATATTTGAGCGGGTTTCTTTCCTATGTGGTCAATAATATTATACTACAAGCTTACATGAGTAGATTGGGTTGATGTGGAAGGAGTAGGGACTGAGATGCAGGTGCATAAAGTTGTAACGACACACTGAGGATATTTTCCTTTGATGTGAATCATAGATACACTAGGCTCTACATGGCTAATGCACATAACTATGCCATCATAGTTATAAGGTACATTTTTGTAGTTGATGTTGTTGGTGTTGTTGTTTTGATCATTATTGTTACTTGACCTAGGATTGGCATTAGATGTACTAGCTCCTTGGTTATTTTTAAGGAAGGCATTCTGGTATATCTGTAGTTGAGAATTGGATGAAGATGCTTGGTTGGTATCCACTTGTATATCTCCACAATATATAAGATCTTGGACATATTTTTTGAGTCCTTAACACTTGTTTAGGGAATGACCTTTTATCTTATGAGAATCACAATACTCGTTCTCCTTATACAAGGTTGGCTTTGGCTTGGATTCATCAAAAGGCTTAGTCATAGGATAAATAATTGGATAATTTTCTTACAAAATCCTATTGAACATAGCGATTAAGGGCTCTCCCAAAGTATTGAAAGAGCATTTATTATTGATCCCTTGATTGTTTTGATTGGACTGTTGGGGGGATGAGGTATAGCTTGTGACATAGATATGGGATTTGGCATTGGTTGTGGTGGAGGAGTGTATTAAGGCCTTTGTGAGGTTTTTTCTACTTGAAAATTCTTTGTATCTATGACAACATAATTAACTACCTTTTTATTTTTGATCTAGCAGTGAGACTTATCTCTAGATGGCTTCTCCTTATCTGGATTATAAATTTTAATTTCTCCTTTGGCAATGAGAGATCTCTCAATGACAGGCCCCTTTTCTATGACTTCCACAAAGCTTGATACATAGTTAATATTGAGATTATGTCTCTTCTCTGGATGAGCATTCACCACAAATATAGTCACAAGGTCTTTCTCACTAAGCTGAGATTTCATTTGGCTAGCCAAGGAATGCCACCTTTAGAGGTAGCTAGCAAAGTTTTCACCATCATGTTGTTTCTATTTCAGAAGGTCTAAATTATTAATATATTTATCCAAATTGAAGGAGAATTGCATGACAAATTTTTCTAAAATATATGCAAAAGAAGAGATGGATCCCTTTAGAAGACCCATGAACCATTCAAGAGCTACCCCCATCAAAACTCTAGGAAATAACCATAGGAGATAATTGTGATTATGGAGGACTTCTTGGAAATGTGAATAAAACTCTTGGAGATGGTTCTTAGGATCCTTCGTTCCTTTGTATTTTTTGAATTTCGGCATTTTGAAATGTTTGGGGAAAGGAACAAGTGAAATTGAGGGATCGAATGGATAAGGACAAATCTCTTCAAATTTGAAAAAGTTTTTAGAATTCCCCATTTATAAGTCTTTCAGTGCAATCTTTACTTCCTCCAGCTCCTTATTAGCAGGTGTTGATGAAGATGGATTAGACGGATTGGAGTGATTATAGGGAGGATACTGTTAGTAAGATGTGCATGGAGTGAATGCAACTTGATCATAAGGTGATGGAGGTGCATATGAAGGAGTCAACTGATATTGATTGGTGTATATACATTGTGATGACAGATTGGTGTATAATTGATGGTAGGATGGTAGATTTTAGTGATAAGGACCCCCTTGCTAGTATGATGGAGGTGTTTGATAGTATTAAGTGGAAGCACCTTGTTGGTATGACGGTTGTTGGTAAGATGGTTGTGGCTACATGGGATAGTATAGAATAGACTGATATTCATAGGTCATGTATTGTTGGGATGCATGTGGAGGCTATTGTAGGTTAGGATTTTTATGGGAAAAAGTTTTCTATGGTTACAAAGGGGTAGCATAAAGTGGTTGTTATGGAGCTTGTTGTGGATTATGATAAACATACCTAGGGTTTGGGTTGGACAAAGCAGGTTGTGCATAGAATGTGCTTTACAGATGGTATAGATACTATGCCATGTTGATGGGAATGGAATGGTGAGATTGTTGAGGTTGTGTAGGGACTTGCAGTTGTTGATGGGGCTGATAATAAAGAGGTCGAGTGTGGATTTGAGGCTGCTAAGTGATCTGCGATTCTTGGAAGGTTGGATTTTATTGAGATATTTGTTGAATGGGAGGACCTTGAATATGATGAGGAGGATGCGATGGATTACCCTATGGCTGATGTGAGGGTGGCTATTGTGGTTTTGAAAAAATGGGGATATTTTTCTATGGAGTTTGTTGTTGGATTGGTTGAGACTGAATTGGAATATGTTAGGGAGCTTGTTGTGGCATTTGTTGAGGGTTACCTTGTAATGGTTGAGATAGTGGAATGGTACTTTGAGGGGGTTGTTGAGGTATAAATAGAGGTGGTGGTAGATTGGAAGTAGGTGTGGATGTAGGAGGTGTTGGTAATGTAGTGAAATGATTTCCCCTAGCATTGACTAATGGTTGATTGGGTTGATTAGGTGGAAGAGCTGATGTGGATGATACTGGGGTCGAACCTTAAGGGATATTTTGAGATGTTGATATAGGAATATTTTGTGGCATGCCATAAGCAAGGGGGTCATTCAAAGAAGGTGATGCTCCTGCAACCATTACTAAACCCAAGCTGGTACCAATTATTGATAAGGACCCTCAAGAACGTAAGTATTTCTCAGAGGGATTTTGTGAGTTCTAGGGATCTTGAGGTGCAGGAAGTATAGGAGATGATCTGTTCAAAAAAATGACATCTTGAATCTCAATTGTGGTTTGATACCCTTCAAGAGAAAATTAGCAAGGATTTTATCCCCATTCTCATTAAGGAGATGATCTATCACTTGGAGATCGATGGTATTATTGAGATACTCATCAACTATAACTTCAGGTTGATTGAACATGCTTTCATCAGTAGGAGGTGATGTGGTTTGGACCTTAGTATTAGACTATGATGAGCCACCGTTGTTAGTACCTTGAGGGACATTGGGTTGAGCACCTTGAGCTTGCTGATCAGCCATGAGTTTCTTTGCTTGCAATCAAGCAACAAGTATGAAAGTGCAAAACAAGCCTAAGTGATGAATGATGGATTGGTTGGACTAGATGAGGGATTGATTGATTTAGTTGGATAATGGATAAAGGATGAAATTAGATTGGATTGGGTTGGATTAATTTATAGGATGATGCAATTGATTTGATTAGATGATCGGTTCGATTGGACCAATGAGATCGAATCTAAACTAAGTTCAAAAGCTTTGATTAGATGACATAAGGTGTTGATTGATCAGATTGAACTACAAGATGGATGATTACGACACTGAATCTACCTCAAGATGGAAGTAGATTTATTGTGTCAATGATGATTTACTAACTTAGGATAGATGCAATCCTAAGAAATTACAGATGATGGTGATCGGGATCAAACACCTAATCCAACTTGGATAGAAACCTCTAAAATGAAGTCTAGGCAATTCAGATTAATGAACCGGTGATGGATATGTGATCTAAGGATTCTCTAAGATGCTCCTAGATGATTTTATCGATGAAATGATGATCTTTAGATAATGTGGAAAAATTAAAATGATGATTATGCGAAAATGGATGATGATAAAAAAAAATTGATTGCAACAAATGACTCAACTAACAACAGGATTTTTATGGCTAAAAGGATTCACGTTTTAGAATTTGTATGGGAAGAAAAGTCACCTCTATAGTTCAAAAATTCACCCCTAAAGGTTGCAAGGTTTCTTGTCTAAACTGAGAAAATTTGCCTTTGTATCTAGCAAACTTGCCCGTCTAAATGAGAAAGTTCACCCAGAACCTTAGTGACGCTAGAAACAAGAAAATCTGCTAAGAAAATTTGCCTATGTAGTAAAGCAAGTTCACCCAAGACTTAATAGGAACTGGAAATAGGCAAAGCTTCTTATCAAGTTTTCTTATCAGGAAGAAATTTCATCTAAGAAACTATCAAAATCACCTAACAAGCTAACAATTTTACCCAAGAAGCTAAAACAAATTTCTAAGACCTTGAAACCATTAAAGAATGAGTAGACTTCACCTTCAGGATCACTTAACAGGATGACAACCTTGACTAAATGGACTCAAATAGGAATTTGGATGGAAAACGAGATCGTCTGAAAAATAAATAGACTCAGCTAAATGGACTCAAATGAAGAATGAGCTAATGAACAGACAAACGGACACCTAAATAGACCTGAATGGGGGCTCAAACAAAGAACAAGATCATGAACTGGGAATTTTTTTTCCTAAGTGGACCTGAATGGAAAATGGGATAACTTAAGGAGAAATGGATTTACCTAAACAAACACAAACAAGGACTCATAATAGAGAACGAGATCATGAACGAGGAAATAGATTCACCTAAATGAACTTGAACAAGGACTCAAATGAAGAACAGGATAATGAACAGATAAATAGACACCTAAATTGACCTAAATAGGGACTTGAGACGGAGAATGGGAAGCATGGTCACCCCTATAAAGAGAAAATTTTCCCAACAAGGAAGAAAAATCACCCAACAGGTTGGAAAAATTTCCCAATAGCCAAGCAAAATCACCCAACAAGTGAGAAAATTCACCTAATAGGGGATCAACTTCACTTATTCTTGGGAATAGGTGAATTTTCCAGCTGACAAAATCACCTAAGGGATGGACAGACTTGCCTGTTTGAGAGAACGAGTGAAAATAGGGTTGCCTAAGAAGGTAACCCATAGGAAAATTTACCTCTGACAAAGGAAAATTCACCTAAACGAATGACCTAGACTGGACTAAGACTCAAAATCACCCTTTTGGAGGGAAAAGTCACCTATCTACTATGAAAATTTTCCTATATAAGGGGAAAATTCACCTCTAAAGTCAAGGGTTGATTGTGGAAAGGATGACAAACATGAAAAACAACAGACAAAAGGTTGGACTAACACAACTGAAAGAAAAAGCACTGGTATCACACAAAGAAGACATGCCAGAAAACACTTTCCAAAAATTAGTGATATGGACTTGCAAACTTAATGTAGGCCCACCACCTTGAGCGAACAACCCAAGGTTAATATTCCATGATACCAGGGTGGTTCTGGAGCACCCTTTCTCAAGAAGGCAAATAGCTAGCATTCCACTAGCACAAAGTCATCAATGGATGCCATAGGCTCACCTTCACACTCTCACTCAAGAACTATCATAGTCCATCATGAGGATTCCTATCTCAACCCAAGGGAGTATGTGGTGAGAAACATCAAGGTACGACCTGCATCCCTTGCACTATACCAAGCCATGACTAAAACATAGATCTCTACCTAGGCCACACAAGGCTATCTCGAGCATCCTCAATATATGCAAAGTATGTGAGGCACACCCATGAACACCAACCCGTAACAAGTATTAGTCAGGAGCCCTAGCGAGGTACTAGAAACTCAAAACTATTCTTCACATCTTATCTAGGAATCACCCTACCTTTGACACTTTCCAGACATGACGTGACTGGATTGGGGAACAACTTTTCTTCTCCCCCCTTTATATAGCCTGCCGGTAAGACGAGGTTGGAATCATCCCCTGAGTGATGAAATCTCAGGTAGGTTCTACTAAAGGAAGAAGATACTAGATGCTTTGGCTAGTCCCCAAGCTTGCACATAGCACAAGGGGAGAGCTTAGACTCACTAGCACCTCCCAGGTAGACTCAACTAGACTAAAATGAACTATGATTTCTCGTCACCCAGGATCACCTAAAGGTGCAAGTGGAGTGAATAAGTCAACATCCCACTCACAAACATGAAAAACAAGTGTATATTGACCCTTTAATTAAATCTATGTGTTTCTATCTAATATGAAAAAAATGACAAATAGACTAAGTGAAAGGTCTTAGATTGATCGATCTGTAGAAAATGTGTTAGTAGTTTCGAACCACTAGTCTTAGATGAATGAGAAATGGTTGCACAAACATTAGTGAATACTAGGGACACTCTCAAATAGAAAAGTTACTTGGTCAATATGTAAAACTAAAACCAAATGATATTGAAAACTAAAGATCAAAGTTTCAAATTCACCTTAGATTTGCCTCTATGTAAGGAAAATTTGCCCTTCTAGATGAGCAAGTTCACCCCAGTAAGTTGCAAAATAACCATTCTCACTAGTCAAGTTCACATATTCAAAAGACCAAGGCAAATTTTCCCCTGAAGGAGGAAAATTCACCCTTATAGATTAGCAAGTTAGCCTATCTAGAAAGGAATACTCACCCCTATTGGAAAATTCCCCCCTGTAAGGAGAAAGTTTTCCTGTGAAGGTAGTTTCACCTTTGTAACTGAAGTTTGAACCTACAAAACTCAAACAATAGAAAACATAAAAGTATATATCTATGACATGGGTCTCATCGGGCGTGCCAAAAATGTGTGCAATGAAAATCCCCTAGTCTACAATGCAAAATGAAATGAATGCAAGACAAAGGAAACACAACAACACCTCAAGATTGGCCTAGTTGAAATTGAACAAAATGAAAGAGAAAATAGTGTTATAACATGTCCAAGTTGATTGGTTGGTTAGCCCTATTGATTGCTTGATTTGTGTGTTCCTTTCAATGAAAAATAGCATGAAACTAGATGCAAAACGATGTAGATGAGATGAGGAATGCAATGATGCAAGTGGGTATTTGGATATATGCTTGATATGGGTGCAAAATGAGCTCAAAGGTTGCAGCAATGATCAATGCTTGAATGAGTGCAAGTGTGCTTGAATGCTTGAATGTTGCAAAGTTGAATTGTTGCGAATGAGGGAAAATCCTCTAATTTTAGGGGAAAGTTCACTCAGAAATAAATGGTCAAGATGCAACCACCTTGGACAAGATTAAGGGCTAGGTTGAGTTGAGAACTCACAATCCCTCACATCTTGACATGTGGAAAGTGAGGTGTAAAGAAGGACATGATGTGAAGGTACATCCTTGTACCTTGGGAATGGACAAGATCTCCTCACAAAGGAGGTCCTTGTCCCAATGTGGGTGATGAGACTTTTGAGGAATTAACCTTGGAGGAATAAATGCAAATTAAAAATTCACATTCGGAAAGGGTTTCCTTCTCCAAAAAGAGAGAATTTAATGAAATGTTGACTTGGGGGTATGTCATAAAAGTCATAAGGGGTTTAGTTGACCTAATCAAGTAATTAGGTTGTGCACACAAGGGATTCATGTGGCTAATGGAGGATTAAGGAAAGTGGGATATGATGGATGATGTGACATTAATCTTGATTAAGGGTGTGCACATCCTAATCAAGGATTAATTAAATTAATCCAGATTAAGAAAAGGTTATGGAGGATGGGACAAGGAGAGAGAAAGTAACGAATTTAAAATTGATTTAAATTCATAAAGGAAAATGACTAAATTAAATAAATAGGAGTATTTATTGAATTTAGAGATGAAAGGGGATAAAGGTAAATCATTTAATTATTTAAATTAAATACCTTAGACTTATTAGAGAAAGGAGGAAGTATTAATTAAATAAATCATTTAATTAATATTAATGGGAGAGGCGAGATAAATGAATAAAGGGGATGAATTTGACCTTATGGGAGAGGTCAAATTTGGATGTCTATAGGTGCCACCCATTAGACAGAGGCCACCATAGTAGCCACATCAACAACCACCCTAGTAGGGACACCCACAAGCCCCATGGCTACCACCTCTAGGTCTCAATCCTAGGGATGGACAGATAGTAGTGTTGCAGGAGTAGATACAAATGTTGATCAGGTAGCTCTAAAAGGCATAGGCACATATTTTAACCTTGACCTAGGAGAGGGATCAAACAAGATAGGAGGTGGTGCAGGAGCACTACATGAGGCAAGATGCTAACCTTGGATTGGCACAAGAGATAGGATGGAGGTAGTAGCTAGAGGCTGCAACATGACAAACATAGGGGCAGGCCACAATCCCCGTGGAGATTTATAGACGAGCGATGTAAGAGGCATTCTATTACAAGACATTGTACTTTAGTGGCACAAGATCGACGAGAGACAAATTTCTCCCATATTAGCTATATTTATCCTTGCAATACCCCTTAGGTATGGCCATCAAGCATACCATCAGGGTCACATCACCAGAGTCATGACAACCACCATGGCAATAGAAAAAGTGAGGGTAACTCATGGTACTGATGGTGCACTAGACACCTTTTTTTATTGTACAGACTGATTTATCATGTGTACATTCATTGATTGAGTTTTGATTAGCCTTTTATATATTCGATGATGACACTATATATTTTATTTAAATGTATCATGAAATTTATCTTTTTTGATATATATATATGATATGGTTGTGATGCATTTATATGATGTGATTTTATTTACTCTGTGTCATGGATGCACATGCTATAGATGGATGCATTAATGATTATGATGTGATGATTTATGCTTTATGATGCCATATGGTATGATGATATGAATGCTTATGTATGATGGACCTATATGGATACATGTGATGTTATCGATGTATGATGTTTGGAATGTAATTGTAATGCATGGATGTGATGTATGATTATGATGCCATAAGATGATTAGAATAACAAATCTATATTATGTTTATGATAATGTGTGTGAGGTGGATGCAATGTAATGTTATTTTTATTTCCTTTTTCAATATCTTTTCTATATGTGATATGATGATGCATTATGTATGCCTACTGCAATGATAATGGTTATGCAATAGATGAAAAAATTGAATGTGTTGTTTATGGGATGATTAAAATAACAAATATATATTGTCCTAAACATCTTAATGATAATGCTATGTATGATGGATGATGTTTCCTATTATGTATGATATGCATTATGTAGATGGTTTGTGGATAAAGGATGGATGCAAATGGATTTTTATTTTGAATTTCATGAAACCATGTTAGTATTAGTATTGGAGAATATAGAAGAAAGACGGATAAATCCTTAAGTTTGAGATAATGTAGCAGTCCAACAAGTCTATGAAGTATTAAGAATTTATTATATTAATGATGAATGATGATGATTTTTTTCTTATCAAGGATTGGGGACATAAAGAGATTACTTCCCTTGTTTTCTATTACACACATATATATGATGCATCAAGGTATAGAAAAATAGGATGGCATTGTACCGAGTGAGATGGACTTTGACTCAACAATCAAATAGGAGTGTCCATTTTCACACTCAACATACAAACCTTATTAGGATATATCTAAGATATTTCAAATATCTCAGACCAAAACATAGAAAGGAAAAACCTAACAATGCAATAGTCAACAAGATACCTAAAACACCCTCCCTACAAACCAAACAAAGTTATCATGACCAAGGTTATATTACAAGAATAGCCAACAAGCACGGCAAAAAAAGATACTGATCAATGCCTCATTCCTTTCTCTCTAATTTTTTTTGTTTAGACATCATCGGGAGGTCATTGGAATGAGAGCAATAAGATAAATCAAAAGAAAAGATTAAGTACACAAACAAGCTAATGTTATTCATACCTCTAGCCAAGACTAAACTATGGTGATGCCTAATGGTGATGTCCATTGTAGGAAGGATGCATCCTAGGACATGATGTTATTGGGTGATTTTGAGATTAACTAGATGATAGGCTATTGATACCAAGAGTTGACCAACCTATTTACCTACCAACCTAGACTTAAGACCCTGGAGTTTAAGCTTTCACTTTCAATTTGCTATACTTGTTTTTGATTGCCTTGGCAAAGGGTGAAGGTAACAATTGATTTATTGCGAGTGGATGTTTATTGCAGGTGAATGTTGAAATGAGATGGATTATTTTGGGTTTTTTAATGTTTTTGGTATTTTAAAATTTTTTGAGGTTGTTTCAAGATTTTGGAGATGTTTAACAAATGTTTTTATTTTTAAAATTTCCAATATTTTGGTGTTTTCTAAGATTTTGACCAAGAACCTAACCTAAATACCTATCCTAGGGGCCTTGAGGGCTGATCAAAGATTAACCTTGCCTATGTTATACACATAGAAACCATGTATTTCAACTAACATAGACTTACTTATTGATGAGATATGAACAAATGGATTGTTAGTTTATTATGACAAACACTTAAGGATTGACATAATATCTCAAGGTTTGATCAAAGATTATCCTTGCTTACGTTCATGCTTAGAGATGACGTAGTTTGACATGACAACTATGTTTTTGAATTTTTCTATTTTCTACCTATTTTTGGATTTTTGATATGTTTTGGATGTTTTTGGGTTTTCTGGTTTTATGAATGTTTTTGGATTTTTTGGATTTTTAGAAAGATTTTAAGAATATACATGACTCTGATCTAATCTAGGTATAAGAATATGCCCATAGTGTGATGTGATAAACTACCCTAATATAGGTAGGAAAATTTGACCTTAGGAATGTGCCAAGTATTACTAGGAGGGAACATGATACTAACACATGAACAAGCCATGATGCGGGTGTGAATGGGTGAATGTGATGGTAGGTGATGCAAAAAAAGTCAAAATATCCATGGTAGAAGGAAAGTTCTTATTTACACAAGGTGCTTGTTTTCCAAATTTTCACCAATGGTACTTTCCCAAAGCGTCACTAAAGTGGTTTTCACTAGAGGATGATTTTTTTCTTTACTGTTTTCAATCCTTTTTCTAATTTTTTTGGATTATTATTTTTTATTATTTTTTAGATTTTTTAGATTTATACCTTGCAAGCTTAGCATAAAAATTCATGATATGGGAGTTATTGATGGGCTCCTACAGAGGCTCACCTTCTGGTGTTGACAAATAATATGCTCTTGTTTTGCAACTTTTCATTATGATGAAGGGTCCCAACCAATTGGGTTCAAATTTTCCCTTGCTATCTAGATTTGGAAAAGATTTATGATTCTCTTTCAATATGAGCTCTCCTACTTGAAATGATTGATTATGATCTTCTTATTGTAGCTTGTTTTGAGGCAATTCTGGTAGACCTATTTTATGGGTCGCTCATCTAGTAGTTCTAGCTCATTCAATCCTGACACCTGATATTCTTCATCAATAATGAGATTATGCAATAATATTCTTAAACATGGGAGCTCGATCTCAATGGGAGGGATTTCTTCTGATTCATAGACTATGGAGAAAGGGGTTGCACCTATAGGCATGTGGATACTCATTCGATAGGCCCATAAGGTAGGATTTAGCTATTGGTGCCAACCACAACCAAATTCATTGACTATTTTCTTTAGGATTTTCAAGATGGTTGTATTTGTAGCTTCAGCTTGGCCATTACCCTGGGAGTAGTATGGGGTGGAAAAGTGATGTGTATATTGAAGTTTTCGTATAGCTCTCAAACATCTTGATTTTTGAAAGGTGTTCCATTATTTGAGATAAGGGCTTGTGGAACACCATAACGGTAGAAAAGGTAGTTCAGGATGAATTTGGAAATCTTCTTTCTTGTGATAGAGGTCATGGGAATGGCTTCTACCCACTTCATGAAGTACTCCATAGCAGTGATAATGAACTCGTGTTCATTAGATGAGGTGGGAGAGATTTTTCCTATGAGATCGAGCCCCCATTGTGAAAAGGGCCAAGGTAATATAATCAGTTGAAACTCCTAAGATGGTGCATGGATGAGGTCCCCATGTTGTTGACATTGCAAAAATCTTCAGACATATTCATGAGTTTCCTTCTCCATTGTAGGCTAGTAGTATCTAGTCCTCAATGGTTTCTTAGCCAAGGTCATATGACTAGAATACAAACTATAGTGTTTGAAATGTAAAGCATGTGAATTAACAAATAACAACACACATACTCAATGAAACATTATATTAGAGAATTTAAATGACAAATATAACTGAATTAAAATAAAATAAACTCTCTAAAGCCCTCCCATTGTTCTCTATCCTCAAGGATTCATTAAATCATAATGGCTCTCAGATTGTGTATGCACTATGACTATTAGAATGACAACCTAAAGAATGAGATGTTGTAAATGTAGTAAATCTATTCCTACATGATGATTGATAAACTATGTGATTCTGATGCCATGATAATGACATTAAATGTTGTGATGTAACTACTGTGTGAAAATTACTATGCTAATTAAAATTTATTTAATGGAAAATCCATGATTCTAAACTAATATGCTTCTAATTGCTAATTGCTAAATTCTAAAATGCTCACAGATTGTCAAATGCTGTAATGGAGTTTTTGTAGAGTAAGTTTTCTCAAAGTTGGGATGCATTTGTTGTAGAATGAGGCAATATTTATAGATTTTCTAGGGCATAAAATGATGTGGAAACAACCAATGGTTTGGATTTAATCTGGATAGATGAAGGGTGGAGGATGGAGGAATTAGGGAGAAATAAGGAGAGTGTTCCTTGCATGAAAACAATCTGCTAAGTGTAGAGGAGAAGAAATGAAATAGAAGAGCCAAGTGTCTCAAGTTTTTTTCAGCATTTGTTGAGGATAAATATCCAAATTAAATATTTGGAATATTCAACTTGTTGAGACACATGATGAGTTGGAAAGGGGAAAAGCTATAGACATCTGACTAAATTTAAATTTAGGATTATTCAAATTTAGTAAGAGGAAAGATAATTAAATAAAACAAACTATTCAAATTTATTTATTTAACTAAGATTAGATGAATGTGATTTAAGATGGAAGAAGTAAAGAATGTGAACTATATTATAAATAAATTTAGAAATTATTTATAAGTAGTCGAATTAGAAAGGGGGAGTTATTTATTAAATAAAACAAACTATTCAAATTTTTTTAATTTAATTAAAATTAGAGGAATGTGATTTAAGATAGAAGAATTAGAAAATGTGAAATATATAAAAAAGTTTAGAACTTATTTATAGGTATTTGAATTAGAAAGGGGGAGTTATTAATTAAATAACTTGTATTAAATTAATTAAATTATCCAAAATAGTTTTAGGTGTATACACAAACCACAAATACCATTGTGTACCTCAGTTAAAGCAATCAAAGCTTCCTCAAGGTTAAGGCATCTTAAAAGGGTTCCTTCACTTCTTCTATGGTACAAGGTGTCACCTAAGATAATGAAAGAAATGACTTCTTAATAAAGGTTCTTTTAAGGTTTGGGATGGTATTGGTCAAGAGGACTCCTATTTTAAAGTATGTGTATATGTCATGGTACCAAGGATCACCGGGACCAACTATTTCACACATGAACGTAGAGTCTGGTACCTTGAAATCTGGTATGAGAAGCTGCTCTACTAGGAATTCATGTTTAGGGAGATTATGTGAGATATCCAACAATGAAAATATTGTAGCCATGGCATTTGTTGCTTTGTTTTTTACCCTCAATATCTTCTCAAATGTGATGTCGATGAAGAATTCCTTGAGATCCTCCACCAGTTTCTTGTATGGGTAGGTTTGACATCCTTCATTTGGTATTCATCATTGACCTGGTTGATGATCAGGTTTGAGTCTTCATAAACCTTAAGTGCCATGGTTTGAAATTGTACTACAATTTAGAGTCCTATGACAAGGGCCTAATATTCAATGATTTTTTTGGTGCAAGGGAAAGATAGCCTATATGACTTGGGGATGCAATATCCTTATGGTTTGATGAAGACTCTAGATCCTGGCCCATGTTGATTATATGACCCATAGAAGTACACCTTCCAATGATCTGCTACATTGAGATTGAAAATTGATTCATCGAGGAACTCTGACACCAATGGATTCTCTACATATATCAGTGCCTTGGCTAGTTGATCCACAATTACCTACCCTTTGATTTCCTTTCACTCTACATATTCAATATCATATTTTGTTAAGATCATAACCCACTTATCCATTCATCCTATGAGTGTTTCCTTCGAGAGTAGATACTTGAGAGGGTATATTTTGGTGATGAGCTTTATTTAATGAGCAAGCATGTAGTGTCTAATTTTTTGTGAAGTGAACACTACTATAAGAAATTTTTTCTCGATGAATGTGTAGTATAGGTCATTCCCTACCAAGGTTCTATTGATATACTAGATGGATCTCTCTTTTGCTATTTCACATGTTGAGCTAGGAGAGCACTAAGGGCTATTGTTATAGCTGCTATGTAGAGGATGAGTGGTTTTTTTAAGATTGGTGGCATGAGGACTCGTAGTGTTAGCAAGTATTATTTGATTTTATTGAATGCAGGATTGCATTTCTCATCCCATTTGTATGCTACTCCCTTGTGCAATAGATGAGAATATGGGATGGCTTTGTTAGCTAACTGTGCTATGAATATGCAAATGGATTGGAGTCTTCCCTACAAGCCCCTTAACTACTTCAATATTTGTGGTGCCTTCATTTCAAGGATTTCTTTGACCTTGGCAGGGTCTATCTTGATTCCCCTCATTGGTATAATATACCCTGGAATTTTTCTTGATGTGACATGAAATACACATTTCTTAGGATTTAGCCTTACCTTATATTCTTCTAGTCTATCAAATATAGAGCTTAGTTCTGCTATGTGGTCTTGATGCTTTATTTATTTGGCTAGTATGTCATCCACATAGTCTTCTACATATTTCTAGATCATATCATAAAAAATCAAAGTCATGGACCTTTGGTAGGTAACTCCAATTTTATTTAACCTGAATGGTATCATGTTCCAATAGTAGGTTCCCCATGGATAGGTGAAGGCTATCTTATGTGTATCATCTGTTTCTATCATAATCTGATTATACCTTGAAAACCCATCCATTAATGATAGAATTTTGTGTCGTGTTGTTAAATCTACAATCATGTCTATGTTGGGAAGAGGAAAGTCATCCTTAGGAAATGCTTTGTTCAGGTCCCTAAAGTCAGTGTAGATGTGAATGCCCCTAGTGGGCTTAGAAATAGGCACAAGGTTGGAAACCCATTCAAGATAATAAATGGGTCCTATGAAGCCAATGTCAAGAGGTTTTTGCAGCTCAAGTTTGACCAATAATGTGATATGTGGATGCATCTTTCTTAATTTCTATCTTATTGGTTTCGCCTCTAGATAGATGGCTAGATGATGGACCACCACCTTTGGATCAAGACCTAGCATGTTAGCATAGTTCCATGCAAAATTTACTTTCATTTCTTTTAGAAATGCAGCTAGAATTTCTCGTTCCTCAGTCAAAAATGATTCTACATAGAAAGTGATGTGTGGTGTTTCTTCAGTTCCTAGATTGACAAGGTTGCATTTTTTTGCCAATACTACTGATTTTTCCTGATGGATGTAACTAAGGGGAAGATTGAATTCCTCATCCTTTGATTCCTTAGAGAGGCTTTCACAATTGGATATGTCCTTTATTTTTACTATATTTGGATCAAAAAGTGCCACAATGTGGTTTTGACTTAAAGATCCACATGTTATTCTTAGATTTTTTATTTTGTGACTAAGATATTTAATTGTTTCCCCATATTATGCATGTGTGTCCATCTAAATGTTAAATCTCACTTTGTGATCTCCATACAGTAGAGTGTCCCTAAGTCCCATGAATTTGGAGAGAGCCTCATCATTTTTTAATGTGTCTAAGATTAGTGGGCGTTGTTGGTAATAGTCTATTAATTGGGGGTAAAAAAGATTTAGTTCACTAATTTGGTTACTCAAATCTAAAGAAATTGTAGTGATCATAAAAAGGGAGGAATCCTCAAATAACATGGGCAGCTTGAAGATGGGATCTTTGTCACATACATTCATTATATCAAATGTGTAGTTGTCTAGGTGAAGACCAGTGGATACTAGTAACTGAGGAGGAGCTTTGACTATTTTAACCTTAGCACCTTTGCCAAGTATGGTTATCTTCTAAGGGGTACATCCAAGGCCAAGATTCTTAGAGCGCTTCTCAAGAATAATGGGTTCAAACAAACCATTATCGTTGTTCCCAAGCTTCTCATTTTTATTATAGCCCCAACCAAAAATTAATTGAAGACATTTGTTGCTTTCTTCCATGTGGAGATATGGAATAGGCCTTTTATCTTGGTATAATAGGCTTGATAAATCTTTTTCATCCACCACTTCTTCGCTTAGGTCTCCCCACTTTTTGAAGGAGGTAGGTTTTACTTTGAAGGTCTGAGATGTGTCAATTGGTTGTGGTTTTCCATGAGATCTAGGAGATTGAAGTAAATGTCCTACCACAAAGGAACTCTTTTAAATTTTATAGTCCCCACATCCATTATCTTGAATAATAATCTTAACATATGGGATGTCTGAAATAGAGGGTGTCTTTGTCTTAGAATTAGAGGCTAAGGTGGATGGGTCCATATAAGGAGATGTGGGTCCCTCATCATTTTCTGAGACTTGGGGGATCTCATAATACTTGGCCTCTAGATTATTGCAATAATAAAAAGGGTCGGGGTCACCATGGATTGTGATTTCTTGGATTTCATAGGGAAATTTGACACACTAATGGAATGTGTATGCAACAACCTGCATCCCATGGATCCACAGGTGTCCTAAGAGAGTATTATAAGGAAGTTCAAGGTCAAGAACCTAGCAATTGGTCTCCATGATTGTTGGTCCCACTTGAATGGAGAGTTGAATGGTTCCTTAAGACACCCATTCTTGATCATCATAGGATTTTATTGTGATTCCTTTTCCTTTTTCAATAAAATATTTTGAGAATCCTAGATTCTTTACCAACTTCAAAGTACAAATATTTCAACCCACACCTCCATCCACCAAGACTCTTTTGACTTTTTTCTTGTGTACTAGGACTTCAAGATGGATTGCACAATTATGAGATGACTAGTTGGGGAGATCTTGCTCAAAACATGTGAGGAGATGTGGTGTAGTGATATGTATGACCATAGCTTGAAACTAGTCAACATCAAGGTCCATGGAGATGGAGGATATAGCTAATTCCTTTTCTAGGATGGCCCTATGTGTGGGCAAGACTTTTAGAAACTCCATAATCGAGATCTAAGTAGGGGTCTTTTTCAATTGATCTAGGACATTATAACCATTAGGGATTGATTTCATATTTGTGGTAGGTGCCTTGGATGGTTGTGAAAGTCCTAGGATGGTAATTCTACCACCACATGTGGGGACTCCACACTCAACTCTAAATCCTTTGATATTGACAACTGTTACCCATTCATCAAAAGATACAACAACATGGTCATAAATATGGTTCACATTGTTGTAATTTCTCTTACCATTGTTGTTTAGTTTATTGTGATCTAGCATCAAATTCATGTATATTTTAAAATCTTCATTCCTGACGGGTTGTTCAATGGTTATAGTCTTATCATCAATGAAATCCAAGATTAGGTTTTTAAGTCACATATAGCTAGTTGTCATGTGTCCCTCTATTTTGTGAAAGTCACAAAAGTGCTTTTCATTATACCATGGTGGTTTAACTTCAGGCCCTTGGTAATTTTCCTAAATAGTTATTTTGATGAGATTTTCTTGTACCAGCTACTGCATGATAGACATAATTGGTTCCCCAAGGGGTGTGTATTTTCATTTAGGGGGATATTTGTTCTTTGGGGATGGTCCCCCTTGAGCATTTAGGTTATTAATAGTTTGATTGTTGGGCTGTTGTTTTGATGTGTTGTTTTGTTGTGTTTCTTGGGTGTTATTTTTTGGTTTTTCATACGTTTGTTGTTGCACATTTTTCCTTCGAGTATTGATAACAAATTTAGCATCAATGACACTCTCATTGGTGATGTTCTTGTTCTTAGACCATGTATGATTTTTATCATTGTAACTTGTTGATGGTCGATTATCTTGGTATGTGGGTGTGCCCCCTTGTATTATGAGGGCTCTTAAGATGATGAGTTCTTTGGTAATCAATTATTCATATGTGGTTATGCATTACATTTTCAAATGAAAGGATAAGGTCCTTTCAAGGTTTTTGATGATAGTCCTGATTTGTTATTCTTATGGAATAGACAATTTTCTCTTTTTGGCCTTGGATCACCATTATTGTAAGAAGGTTGTGAGTGTTTCCCCCTTGGCTTATTTTAGGTTCGATAATTCTTCCAAGCTCACCTCCAAACCCAAGTTAAATGAATAATTTTCAAGGAATTTGTTCACAATTTCTTGAAAAAAAATTATTCTTGGGGGAAGGGGAGAGAACCATTCCATTGTTGGACCAGTCAGGTTCTGAGGGAAGAGTCACATTAAATAAGATTCATCATATGAAACCTCCATATAGTTTACATGGAATTCCCTAATGTGATCTTAAGGATTTCTAATCCCTCGATATTTATCAAACTTTGGTATTTCAAAACCTGATGGGAATGGAACCATTGCAATGCTTCTATCACATGGATATGGACACAAATTCCCTTGTCTTCCCTGATTGTATGTCTAGTATTTTCTACAAGATAATTTTAACTTGTATGGAAAAATTAGTTTTTGGATCGAGTGGGTGGGATGAATGTGTTTTGAGATGGTGGTCTGGTTGCTTGGGTAGCGAGTGGGATGGTTTGTGTGAAGATTTTATGGTGTGTTTGTGAGAGGTTCTTGAAAGCTCTATTGCATAACCAATTATTCTTGATATGCCTATTGTTGTTTTTGTGCCAATAATGCTTATTGTTGGTCTCACTACTGTTGTTGTTGTTGTTGGGCCAATAAGGCATGTTGTTGGGCTTGTTGTTGTGCTATCAACACTTGTTTTTGCATATATTGTTGAAAGGCTTGCTAATAGGACAAAGCTTGCACTTTTGCTTGTTCTGCTTGGTATTGCGCTTGTGCTTGTTGAATATCTTATGTAGCTTATGTGGCTTGTGTGACTTTTTGTTGTTATAGCAATGCTTGTGCTTGATCTTGTTGCAATGCCTATTGTGCTTGTTGGGCAGCTTGTTGCACAACTTGTTGAGCTTGGAATTTTTGAAGTTATTTTTTGTACGCTTGTTGGGTTGCTTGCAATGTGATGTTTTATTGATTTGATACATTTGGATTAGGTGGTGGAGGTGAAGGATTAAGTGGAATGGTGTGAGTTGAGGTAGAAATATTTTGTTGAGGTGGTTTTTGTAGTGTTTTTTGAGTGATGATGAGGGGTTGTGTGTTGGTTGGTACGTTTGGATTGATGGTTGGTATGCTTAGTTCCTATGATACTATATTTTGAGATGTTTGGGTTGTTGTAGTTCATAATTTATGCCACCTGGTGTTGCAATATTGATGGCACGACCGAAGGATTTGGTATGATGAATTTGTTGATTTCACTTGTGTTTGGATTGATTTGATTTGGGATTGGTGTGTTGGATGGAAGGATTTTCCCCATACCTTGATTAGTTGTGGATGATGATGGAAATAGCAGGAATGAAGGGAAGATTGGTGGTGTGCTTCCTTGAAAAAGTGAGGATGATGTATCAAAATTTCCCACTTGTGCAAACAAATATACTTGTCTTTGTGATATCATGCGGAGAGAACTTTGTGTATCAAGAGTGTATTTTGATGTTGTGGAAAAGTTCAAGGGGTTGTTCATATCATGGAAAATGAGTGGCACATATGGATTTTTTTGGGTCATGTGGGATGGTGCTAGGCATACCCAAGATCATGTTTGCCTCCAAGTTTTGGTTTTTTATGAGTGGATCTGTTTTTTGCACTATGTTCTTGGGTCAAATTTCTTCATGCTTATGAATTTTCATGGCTCCAAGAGGTCATTTGATTGGTTTTCTAGGGAAATTCCAAAGCTTGCTTGATCTATTTTGATCACTATGCAAATATGCTAAAAAGAAAATTTTAATGACAAACTAGTTCATTCTTTTTACTCGAGCATTTACAAGAAGCTTCAGATCAATTCAAGGTTAAAAACTTGTTTTGAAACAACAAAAAATAGTTGCGCCCACAAGGGGACCTAACATGTTTCACACAATTAAGGACAACTTGCTAATCAAGAGGGAAACCATATCATAAAGGGAACAATCAAAATCAGTTCCAAGCTTCATAGGGGGTTGAGTAAATAATGATTATAATGGAAGGAATATTAAAAATGATGAAAAGAGATAGTCATCCTTCATGTCTTCATTTTGAACTCACCAATCAACTAAAAGTAGGAGGAACAATGTCAATAGCAAGGGCATGTGTTTTGATGTTGAAGCTTAGACAACTTTGGAATTTGTCACTTTAAGAGCTCATGGTGAATGGGAATTCATAAATCCTAGTGTGGATGTACCACTTCTTGAACTAGAACTTGTTGTGGACCTTAGATATGAAGGTTTAGAATATTTGCATGGGAGTAACTAAAATGATCATTCTATGTTGTATGTGTCTATGTGTTCACTAGAGACACATTTTTATGAAGATAGGTTTTTTATGAAATTTTCATGCACTAAGAAAGTTAAATATTTGTAAATAGAAACTCAAAGCTTGGTAGCTTACAAAAGTTCTCAATCTAAATGAAGCCAACTTATCAATATTAAAGTGTATAATTTATTAGAGTCCATCATTACACAATAGCCAGGGGAATAGATAATCCATCAAAAGGCAAAGGGAACAATAAAGCATGAGGTGGATCAAATACAAAGAAATCTTATGTTACATTTCACTTTGAATTTGAATTCATTCTACGAATGGCACCATGAAGGGAGATGGATCCACAAATTGAATCAAGAATCTTGAAAGGGCCAATGAAATGTTTGTAAGGTTGGTTCCAAGTTTTTTCTCTAAGGGGAAATGCGCATATTCTTCTATATATATATATGAAGCATATATGCACATAATGCATCAAAGAAATGACACTATAACTAATATGTTTTATTCTTTTTTGAGGGAGAAAGTCAACATAGATAGTAAGGGCTTGAGAACTATTTCTAATGTGCCAGCATAGAGACTTGGAAATGTCTCACAAAATTTCACCATAAGGGAGGGATCCAAGGCATGATGGCAACATGTTTTTAGATGGCTCAATGGTTGTATTGTTGTGAATGGGGAGGCCATTGCACCAGCGAAAGGTGTCAAATTTGATATTTCAAAAGAGAAAAATAGCAAGGAAAGAGATCTTCATCAAGGACTGTAAAAGAATATTATTTGAGTAGTACATCGGGTGCCCTCAAAATTATGTGGCATGCTTCGATGTGGGTTGCATTGCCACAATTTTTAGTTTCGACACTTCAAGGCAAAAAGTGTGATGTTGTAGGGTATTTGCATCCATCAGAGCATAGAGGAAATGAGATGTGGTGTTGTGAATAGGGTGTCATCATCTAAATAGGAATTGATCAATTTAATATTGCAACTCAATTTTTACACAGATACAAAAATTTGTTGTTGAAAACAGCATTTTATCAAGGCTTGATGTGTGGGTAAACTTGCACATGTTTACTTTGTAGAGGGTTTGTTTGTGTTGGCAGTGAAATGTTAAATTTGCTTGATCGAAGAAGACAAAGTTACAATTTGGCTACTAAAAATATTCACTTGTCGCCCTCAAATTTCTTGAAGCAATAGAAACATGAGGAGTTGCAGAGAGATTAGGCTAAAAAAAGGAAGCAAGAAGGGATCGATGGATATGTTTATTTTTCATTGCAATGTCTTTGCAGTTGTGTGATTTGTGTATTGGTTTCTTCAAGTTAAGAATTAAATTTTTTATGCAAATTATTGAGGGTTTGAGGGAATGAAATGGATCTTTAAGTATGATTATGCAGTAATATGAGAGGTTACAATTAATGTAAGGTATTAATTGTTAGGCCACTAATTTGAAGTAATTTTTTATTTAAATTTGTATTCATGAAATAAGGTTTGACTCCATGCCTTAGGATTAGGCACTGATTTGTGATATTACCCAAATCATTTTCAGAAAAAACCTACAACATATTAAATATTTGTTACTTTGGTCCTTTTTGTTTTGTTTTTAAAGTTATATCTTTTCCATGTATCTTCATGATATTTGAAAGAGTATAGAGGCTAAATTTGAGAGAAGTTTTCCTAGTAACCTTCTAAGTGTTTAAGATGAAGATATCTAAATGATATGTTCTCAATAATTTTCAAAGAAAATGGTATTATGCTCGAACTTGGTAGGATATAAAATTCCCATCACCCATATATCTGAGAACAATCCAATCTCATAGGTCTATCATTTGTTGCTTGGCATAAGTTTATCATACATTCAGGACTACAATTAGGAACACCCTCCTAAGTCCTTTGGAGTTCAAAGTGCAGAAGGCTTTCATAGCCTTATTCATTGGATTTTTTTGTCTTTAATTAATTGATAGTGCACATTCATTGTCCCAAACATTGTATACCCTAGTTTAGGCATTGTCTTTCTCATTAGGGTTGAAGGTTGCAAGAAAAATAACCAACACCTATATCTAAAGATTACCACACTGAAACAGATTCCAATGAATATAAATGGGATTCTTGTGCCCCTAATGATTATAACCTAGATAACTTATGGAACCTTGGTTACCATGCTACCTCTACCCTATCTATGACATCCATAAGCTCTGTTGATACCAATGATAAAATACCCCTTCTTTACCCATAGTTAATAGACTGGGACCAACAACATCACACACCTATTTTGGACTCATTCTAGAATAATGAAGCTATTGTGGAATTCATGGGACTTCAAATTGATATACCAGAAGGAGATCATAAGCCTAGTTTTTTAATAAAGCTTTAAAAAATAGCATACTTTGGAGAGGATATTGCATCCTCTAGTCACAAAAATAAATTGAAAAAATAAAAAATAAAAAATAGGTCCCCTAAGGAAAACCACAATGTGGCTTTATCAAGTCAAGAAAAGAGAAAAAAAAAGGATGCATTTGAGGGTGAAAACCTCTCTGAGTAACCCAAATATGGAGGATTCAATCTCCCCATTATAAAATATCAGGAAAAATCAACACTCTTGGTTGAAGGTTCTGAACCTATCAATGTCGGCACAATAAAGACACCACAAATAACATATTAGGTAGCTTCCTTATAGCTTGAGGAAAAGGCCAGCTTCATGGCATTCATTAAGGAAAACAAGATCAAATTTTCCTATATATATGTACACATTATGAGGTTGGATACAACATTAGTAGTACATCACCTAGTAGTGTTCCCTGAGCTAAACCCATCAAAAGAAAGCTACGTAAGATGCACCCACAAATAACACTCTTGGTCAAAGTAGAGCTATAGAAACTAATAGACATGGGATTCATCAGACCCAATGACTATCCTGAGTTGGCATCCAACCTTGTACTAGTGTTGAAACCCATTGGGGGCATATAGATCTACAAAGACTTTAGGGATCTTAAAAAGGAATTCCCTAAGGATGAATTCCCCCTACCTAACATTAACATGATTATGGACCTAACTGAGGGGAATGAAATGATTTAATTGATGAAAATTTTCTCTAGATACAATCAATTAAAGATAGCCCTCAAAAATCAACACAAAATAGCTTTCACCTATGCATGGTGAATTTTTTTCGGAATGTCATGCTATTTGGCTTGAAGAATACAAGAGAAACGTATCAAAGATAAATGATGACTATATTCCATGATATGTTACACATCACCACAAAGGACAATGTGAATGACATATTAGAAAAATGAATCAAAAGAAAAGATCATATGTCTAACCTAGCCAAGGTATTTGATAGACTGGAGGAATACAACCTACGTCTCAATCCAAAGATGTGCATATTCAGTCTGACATATGGGAATCTGTAAGGTTATATTGTATCAAGAAGAGGCATCAAGGTGGATCTTGTCAAGGTTGAAGCCATCCTATAAATACATCCTCCAAAAACATTGAAATAGTTGTGAAGTCTACAAGGTAAGCTTCAGTCCATTAGAAGGTCAATCACATAATTAGCCAAAAAATGTCATCCATTCACAGATTTTCTACATAAGGACATAACATTAAAATGGGATGGAAAGTGTGACCAGGATTTTTAATAAGTAAAGGATTATTTTCTCACTCCCCTAGTGTTGATGTCTCCAGTTTAGGATAAGGAAATAATCTTGTATGTATTTACGAAAATGACAACTTTAGGAGCTCTATTAGCACAACTAGATGACCAAAACAAGGAAAGAGAAGTATTCTATATTAGTTGAATCCTAGTAGGCTATGAATTAAATTATATAGCCATACAAAGAGCATGCCTATCTATTGTATTTGCAATCCAAAATCTTAGAAACTACACATTAAATAGACAAATCAAGTTGATATCAAAGTTGGATCCCTTAAAGTATCTCTTGGTCAAGCCAACTCTTATAGGAAGAATTGCTAAGTGGGTAATGATAGTGAATTTTGACATAGAATACATTGACAGAAAAGCCATCAAGGGAAAATTAATAGCATATTAGTGAGAAGATGCACCTATGGAAGATGATTAGACTCTAATATAAAAATTTACAAATGAGTGCATACTTCTAACTGATCAATCAATTTGTTGGACATTGTACTTTGACGGATCCCACACTCAACATAGCTCAAGAGCTAGCATCCTATTTCTTATCATGGAGATAGTATACCCAAATCTTATAGGATTTCCTTTACATGTTCTAATAAAATATTTATATATAAAATAGTCATCACTTGACTGAATATGGTTGTACAATGGAGAATAAAGTAACTACAAGTCTAATAGTGACTCCTAGCTAGTCATAAGGTAGGTAAATGATGAATATGAGATGAAGAAGGACAAGCAAATGCATAAAAAATAATAGTGGATAGCTTCAAGCAGTACTTTATGGTCATCACCTATGAAAAAGTTCCTAGAATACACAATAGAGTAGATGATGCTATGGAAATAATAGGCTCTCCTTGACATACCCTAAAACATTCCCAAATATGACTTCCTCATGGAGAACCTACTTATACCAGAATTTGATATCCTAGAATCATAACTTGTATGTGATGTTGTTGGCCCTGACTCACATTGGTACTAAGACATGTTTTCTTATATCTAGCATGGGATCATACCCCCTAACTTAACAACAAATAAAAAAAAACCTTTATTCGTATAACTTCTCAATTCACCATCCTAGGAGATACCCTATATCGCCAAAGTCTGTATGGTACATTACTCTAATGTATCAATGTAGATGAAGCACAAACCTCCTTACAAGAAGTGCATGAAGATTTTTGTGGGTCTCACTCTAGTGGACCTAATCTAGCAAAGAATTTTATTAGAATAGGGTATTATTGACCCTTAATTGAGTAAGAATCTATTCATTACTCAAGGAATTATTGCCAATTTCAACAACATAGTGATCTTGTTCACGGACTGGCATAGGAGCTACGACCTATAACTACACCATCGCCTTTCTCATAGTGGGGATATGATTTGATAAGAAAGATATCTCCCACTTCATCCAATGGGCACACATTCATCATCACTACAATAGAAAACTTTAAAAAGTGTATATAAGCTATTATGTTAACTTACATCACAAGAAATTAAATATCCAAGTTTATCTTGAATTATTTGATCTTTTGATATGAAATTTTGCAAACTATCATAATAGATAAAAAAAACTCCATTTAAAAACAAATATGTATGTGAACTCTTTCCAATGTTCTCTTTAATACATTGATTCTCAACCTCATACTATCCTCAAGGAAATGGTTAGGATGAAGCATCCAATAAAACCATTCTAAAAATATTGAAAAAGATTGTTAATGATGTTGGTCATGATTGGCATTTGCAGCTAAATCTTGCCTTAGGGGCTTACTGAACTAGCATTCACACACCCATGGGTGCAACACCTTTTCCCTTGGTCTATAGATCTAAAAAAATCCTACCTATCGAATTCAAGATCCAACCACTACGAGTATCCTTGAAGGACATGGTCAGGGTAATCCCACAATAATGCTTTATAGTTTCTGGGAGATCCTGATTTTTGATGAAATCACATATTTTTAGAAAATATAATGATTTAATCCTTGAAATTTTTTATTTAAAGGATTACAATTGTATAGGGTTTAATAAAACCCATTTGGATAGAACCTTGCTAGTTTTAAACCATACCCATAATGTTGTCTCCTTTACATCTATCAAAATGCTGATAAAAAACAACTTTTGATTTACCTTTTGGGGAATCAAATAAATTTATTTAAAAAAAATTGTACATATGTAGTCCTTATTATAAGCTTCCAAAAAATTATAATTTTAAATAAATTTAATTTGATTATTATATTTATTTTTTATTTCTTGTGAATGTAGGTTTTTCACCAAAAATCAAGCTCTCTATTCTTCACATGTGGAAAAATAGAAAATTTCCAAAAAAAAAATCTAAAAAATATCTATGCAGTAGATATAGATGTCCTTGATCCAAAAAATAATAATAATAATTTCAATACATACAAAAAAGGTTATGTTTTAGTCTATAAATCATGTCTAAATTATAATTGGTTTGACTTTCAAACTTAATTAAGAAAAAAATATTCAATGAAATGCTATGAAACCATTTCCATGCACTAGATATCATAGTTACAAATCTAAATTTGAAAAATATAGAATTCTATCATTCATAGAAATAAATTTATGTGTTAGCCAGCAATATCACTCTTTAAAAATGGTGTTTACTATTAAAAAATAGTTTGAAGGAGATGGAAAAAGAAGTGCAATCTGATTCCAAAAAATTTGAAAAAAAATTATATACAATCTACAAACAAAATTTCACAAATCACTAGTTTTCATCATCTTCGAATTCCCCATGGTTTAGCCACTATAGGTGCCTGAAAGTGAAGATTTAGTTAAAAAAAATCAGTTCAATGTCCAGTTTGGCCAAAAATTATAAACCGGTATTGTGGGATCACCTGTCAATAATGGCGAATATTGAGTGTCCAAAATTAATGAGCTATAACTCCTAGATGAAAGATGTTTGAGCATGTTAAACCATCTCAAATTTTATCAAAATTGACTCAAAAGAAGCTATAAAAAGAAGATAAATAATAGAATCTTTCAAGTTGGTGACTTAAAAGAAAATCAGAAGATCCAGGTAAATCAAGATGAGAAGGGTAAGTTTGATCCAAACTAGCTAGGTCATTTTATCATAATAGCAAGCTATGGATTTAGAGAATATCAGTTGCATCCTCCTCGAGGAGAAACTTTAGCCAAAGCTCTAAATAGCAACCATCTCAAAAAAAAAATTCTTGAGCACATCAGAATATCCCAAGCAAAAAAGCTAAAAAAAAAATTAAAAAAAAAAAAATCAAGAAAATAGTAAAGACAAATAAATCATCCTTTAAGTAAAAAGCACCTTGTGGCACTTCTAGGATCGATATCATAGTGAAAACCTTGAAAAAATGTAATATGCTTGAAAAATTCTTGCATCTCTATCGATCAGCATTATCTGTCACATCCATCCCATTTGTCCCATAATAAAATGTGTATCCAACTATGGCTTGATAACTAATCAATTGTTCAACCTTGTTGCACCATCTTTATCCATCTACCCTAATAAATGTAATCTTGTTTTGAATTGGGGGAAATTTCCTAAAAATTGTAGAGGATTAGATCCTTGGTCATCCCATCATTGTCAAAACTATCAAAAAATCAAAAAACAATCTAAAAAACAAAAAAAAGTGAAAACAAAGTTGAAAACACAAAAAATCCTAAAAACATCATTGGTCATCTCCAAACAAGCCACATTGATTCAAAATAAGTTAACTACAATCCTCTACATGTATAACATAGGTAAGGCCAACATTGATGAGCCCTTGAGGCCCTAGGTTAGTACCCCAAAATAAATAAAAAACATTCAATTATCTTATCAAAATCCAAAAACATTTGCAAAAAGTTAGAAAAACTCCAAAAATAATGTTACTCAATATACTCAAACTATGATGTCTTTGCATTCGTCGCATAGGAAAGGCCATCATTGATGAGCCCCTAAGGCACTAGGTTAATCCCTTTAGGTCCCCCTATTTGTCTCTAAATCTTTCAAAAAAAACATCAAAGAACCCCAAAAAGCACAAAAACATTCAAAAAATATTAATGATCACTATCTATGTTATCACATATTCAATAAATCCATCCATAATAAACAAACAACATCTTCAACATTTTGACAAACACAAATTGCAAGAAAAAAAAACATAAAAATCAAAACATCCAAGCAAGGAAACAAAACGATTGGATCATCACTAGACTAATGTGACTCTTAATGGATAAAATTTTCCTACAATATACATCATCAATGGGTTACATCATGAAACATCAAAAAATCTATAGCAAGTGATACAATAGCATCGTTTATCTTTTTTTTGATCTTATCTTTTTTATTTATCTTATTATCACATTCCCAAAATCTCTCGAGGATGTCCATAAGGATTTAGAAGGAGGAATGCGGCATTGATCATCGATTTCTATTTGTTGGATATGTTTTTGATACTGTCATGGTGAATACTTGTTTTGTTCTATGTGTGGAAGTCATTTTGTGGCAATTCATGTAGCAGTTGCATGTTAGGTACTCCAAACTTCTTTGTGTAATTGGTTTGAAATGTTTTGAAACTTCTCACCCATACACTCTAACAAGGTTTTCATATGTCTAGTATGAGAAAAAATACTCTTTGTTTGTAGAGTCAAAAGTCCCTGCAATGGATACAATATTGCCTTGGTCATCAATACCCTAGTGCATCATGTCTATTTGCTACATAAATAAGGATTGCTAAAAATAAAAAGTCTCTATGAAAGCAAAAGCAAACTCATCAATGACTAACAACATTAATTTTCTTCTAAAATTCCAGCTAACACTTCTAACTAATAGCTCCATACTACATCACAATATCATTATTACCACATGCATCTTGCATCCATAAATTCATCAATACATATCATGACCATAATAAAATAAAACATCATATATCATCATCCATCACATACATAATTATAAATTATCTATCCATCCATATCATATAACAACATCAAAAAAGTACAAAAACATAAACATATAATCATAAATCATCTATCATATACATATTAACATCTATTAACATCTCATAACACATATATGATGCATCAAAATGATATATCTCATATATATCATAAAAAATAGGAATGCCATATACATAAACAAACATCAAGTGTGATAAAAATACACAAAATATATATACAAGGCCTTAGTTGGGCCAATGAATGTATTTCAAAAAATAACATGTATACATAGAGTCTCTATAAGATCATAACAATATCAGCCCTATTGGTCTTGTCTCGGAGGAGGCTGCTCCCCCTCATCATGGGACATATGCTAACAATGGGAAGGAGATGGTTGAGGGTGCATGATCCATGGAGAGTGGTGGAACCCTCAAAACAAATTCATGTTCCACTAGTCCAATATGATTTTCCTGTGGTCCTCTTGGTCTGTCGGGGGTTAGGGTTTAGGGTTTTATGTGGGGAGTAGTTTTACTTTGAAGATTTTCCCCTTTGTCTAAATCCTTTCTCTTTCATCTATTCCTTTGTTGACTTGTTGTGGTCCCTTCCTAGTCATGTTAAGAACAACTTGAGTCATTGAAGTCCATGAAGTGACCAGCCCCTTGTGGTTAAGGTTTCCCATTACCTATCGCTAAATCTTTTCACATGCCTAGGTTAGAGAAATTCCTTTATTTAATAAGGTTCATTAATCGGCCTTGTTTTTCCTTTCCATCCTTTGCATAAAATATTCCTAAGTCATTTTATGGCCTTATCGTATATTGTCCTAGAGGGTCCCCTCGTTAAAATAACTTGTGAACATGTGAAAATTTATTTCACTTAATTTCACGTTCATCACCTTACATATCGTTCATCACGGATAGAATTTAAACTTTATGTTTCAAAGTAGCAATGAGCGATGTGAACAATTTCCTTTGTGTCATTGGCAATTTTTCTATTGCTAATTTCTTATGAGATCTAAATCTTGAATTCATGATGTGCGATCAACTTTAAATCTTTTTGTATTTCCTTTCATCACTCATCACAAATAGTTGTGTGCTTATCCTTTATAAATTGGAAATGAGTGATGAGGTCCTTTTTTCTAATGTTCTATCATTATTTTGAAATATTGATATGGGCGATACCTTTTGTGCCTTTGATCCTGAAATAGATACACATGGCTTAATCTTGTTCTATCACCACCTTTCTCCCATTGTTGATGTGAATTTTATATTAAGACATGGATTACTAATGCGAGATTAAGTTTTTCAAAGGTGGAAAGTATTCCAATGGTCAAGATCTTATTGATTTGATGTTCACATCATTGATAGGATGCTAGAAAAAAGAAACACATCCATGATGACTGATAGACTGTCAATTCTATTTCCTATCCCACCACTTTGAACTATCATGGATACAAATGAAGATCTCAAGAATAAAGTAGCGATGTGTGATAGCTGCCAGAAGAAAGGTAACTAAGATGTCTAAAGGGGCTACGTGGAAGCATCCAAGGGGCATCATTTAATGAAAAAATAAAAGCATCAAAATGAAGGGAGAGCCACTAATATATTTTAAAACAAGATGATCAAATGATCAGGATCTAAACTCAAACAACTAAGTGTCAACTCACTCATGTGAGGTTTCTAGAATCCATTAATGGTGAAACACTCCATCTCCTAGCCATTAAGAAGGTAGTTGGCTCATTTCTTCACATAATTTAAATCATTCAAGAGCTGAAGAGCTAACCAATTTTGAAGGAACATCATGAAGAGCTCCAACAAATAGTTGCAAAAGATAGTAATGACAAACTCTATCCGGGTAAGCAAATAATCAAGTTTTGTATGTTAATTGCATTAAATTGAGTTGGTCTATGTAGCAAGAGGTTTGAAAATTCTAAGTGCTTAGGGTTCACTAGGGTTTATCTATTGTGCATTTTCAAAATGGCATAAGTGAGAATTTCTTGGAGTTTGGGTAGGGTTTTTATTTTTGTAATTTGTTTCTTAAGAGCATAGATCAAAAGACCCTTCTACGAATTAAAAAATTGCAAACCCTAGTATTGATACATTGTGAAACTGAGTGAGCCTAAACCTAGTAAGTCTAGCATAAGGCCTATAAAAAACCTAAGCAAAAGAGGGTAAAAATACCTAAGACCCAAAATGTTACATCCATGGTTAAGCTAGAAGTACCTAAAGCATCTAACCCTATGTTGAATGTCCCAGCAGAATCTTGAAAGCAAAAGGGTGAGAAAAGAACTCAGGAGAGATTCATGGATGGTGCCTCTCCAGACATAAATGAGGGTGGGTCACGAATTGGAAACAGACCCATTGGGAAATTTATTTTAACAAGTAGATTGATTGATATGGCTGGTGAAATTAGAGAACTAGCCCAACCTCAGAGTGGATGGCAATTATTTCTATATGCTCTTAATAGGAGATATGCTAGAACACCAACTAGATACTTATGGGGCCTTGACCTTGGGAAGCTATTTGTGCCTAATGTGTTTGTGGAATTGGATGTAATTATGGAGTTGGCTAAACATTACGATCCCAAGGACATGAAGATAAAGAGTGAGAATGGAACTCTGATCCTTGAGGTAATGAGGGATAAAATTATGGAGGTGTTTAGGCTAAACCCTAATTATACAGTTGGAATCAAGTGTGTGGACCTATATGATGAGTATGAGCATAATCGATTTGCATTCAAGAAGAATGTGTTGTTAAGGAACAAAAATGATATTAAAGGAGGATTTGGTCCTAAGGATCTAGAGCCCTTTGAGTGTGAAGAAATTTTGAATTATTTCAAGAACACATACTATTGTTTGAATCAAGTTTTGGCTTGCAACTTTGATGCTATGACAGCCACTAACATTTTGGTGATTGTGGTAGATATGCAAAATCTAAATTCAAATAGAGGTTTTGACTATTCTCCCTACATTACAGAACAAATGCACAAGGATTTCATTAATTTGAAGAAGGAAATTCCCACTCTATCTTTTCCACATTTCTCTATTAATGCATGTGCTTCTATTTTTTGGGACAAGAAAAATGGAAGAAGTTTAAGTTAATACAAAAAGATAATGAGAATAATGATTTTCTTATCCAAATGTGGACATATATTTAGGACCAAGATTGTCCCCATTCCAACTATTTGTCATTTTTCAATGTCATTTGCTTTTGTATCTTGGAGATTTTGGTTATGGCGCCCATTTATAGGCTTTCAAAAGTAATAAGAGATGTTGTGCACCAAAAGGAATTGGTAGGAACAAATGTAAATCACAATTGGCTAGACTAGTTTCCACATTGAGAATATACTCTAATTAGAGCTTATGGAGCCAAAGTAGCACCACAATATTTTCCCCTATATGTCCTTGACATATTGGCATTTGTGGATTTGATGTGGCAACTCGATTTTATGGAACATGAGTTATTCAAAAATCCTAGGAAAGGTATTGTGATAGTACCATAATGCTCTTTTGCTTACTTCATAACTACTGCTAAAGAGGCATAGGAAATATTTTGAATAATGGTGAATGACCTCAACCTTCTTGTTGATGAGGTTAGGAATTTTGACCCAAAGGATTTTGTGCATGCAAAATGACAAAGAAAGGGTTTATCTGGATTCTCCCACTAATTCTTATATAAAAATGATGTGTTGAGGAACCTGACAAGTTATGGCATTGTTACATTAATGAAAAAGGAATGGATAGCCATATGTGACATTGAGGAAAGCATCATAAAAAAAATTTCCTTTTATGTGAGTCCATATGATGTAATAGAGAATCCTTTTGAAAGGGATTTTGCAAAATTAAAGGATTATCAAAGTGCATATTTTAAGGCAAAGGTAAAGGAAGTTTTTGAGAGAGCACAAGCTCTCTTAGAACAACAACCTCATGCCATGGATATTCTAGAGAATCCTATAGAGTTACAAGGAAGAGATGTTTAAATTATTGGGGAAGAGAAAATCGTAGAGCATGTGCCTGGTGATGAGGAGGTAGAGAGAAAATTCCCTCCTAATATCGATGATTCTCTTGATTTAGAAACTCCCTAGGATAGAATTCTCCAATGGCATTATGATGAGAAGGCCAATGATGATCCAAGGATCAAGGCCTATGATGAGTTCCTTGTATATTATGCATTCATGCAAACTAAGGAATTCAAAGAAATCATTTTTTAGTAGGGAAGAAAAGAAATAAATGAAAGGATTGAACAAGCTAAAGTAGCTGTACATCCCTCTCAACAAGAGGAAATTGAGAAGGCAGAAGAAGAAAATATTATAGCTGATATTTTTGCTATTAATCCTGCTAAGGCTAGGACTATTATCATAAAAAGTGGAATAATGTTACTTCTAGGATGTACCCTCACCTCATCTATTAAACTTGATGCAATAACGAGAGACCCTCATGATTTTGTATCTAAGGAGCATTTTGACAACCAAGTATTTGGGTCTAGTTATAGTCCGAAATTGCACACTCTTGCAATTTAGTCTATGGAACCCAACATAGGGAAGCATGAAGTTTTTAGGCATATAGAAGAGGTCACTGGTTCAATGGTGGTGCAAAGAGATACAAATATAACTCTTGTTCAAGTAGAAAAATTGACTGTACATGCTACAATGCTCAATGAAGATACAACACAAATATCTCAGAAGAAATATGATTCCTTATTGAAAGATTACAATAAGGATTTGGATGAGATTAATAATATGAGAGCCACTATTTAGGCTAGCCAATCAATAAGGACACTGTCTTCATCATCCTCTTCTTCTTCAGATTTGCCTACACAAGACTGTGAAGCATTGGCCTTAAGCATTCAGAATTTGAATAACCAACTAAAAATAGAGAAGGAAAATGTTAATAATGACAAGATGGAGACAATTCAAATGGCCAATTATTTTTTGAAGATGTATTGAAGTATAGAGTAGCAAAGCTGGTAAATAGATTTAATGATGTGTGGGATGCTTATAAGAACATTCATGAGGCAAACACCAAGTATTTGCAGGTTCAAGAGACTTTCCAAATTAAGTGGAGAAAAGGAGAACTAGGGTAGGAACACTGAAACAAATTATGTCTAGGATGTGAGAAGATCATAAATCTCCTACTAATGTTCTTTAAATATTATAGGCCATTGAATTGGTGAATGAAATAAAAACTTTTCATGAAAAGTTGGGAGTAAAATCCAAAAAAAATTGAAAATATTCAAAGAGTTGGAAGGGTTGGGTATTCCTAAAATATTGAATCATAAGGACAAGTTAAAATATTTTGAAAAGTGGAAGGATGAGGTAGGATAATTGCTCCCTCAGGGTAAGATGATGTTAAGTGTTAGTGATTACTCCATGTTGAATCCCAACATTTATATCATGGATGGAGTTTAAAAGAGAATGGAAAATTTCATTAAAGAGGTCAGAGTTACTCCATGTTGAATCCCAACATTTATATCATGGATGGAGTTTAAAAGAGAATGGAAAATTTCATTAAAGAGGTCAAAGCCCTAATTAATGTAAGGTATACTCAACATAGTACAAAGATACAAAATTTTGTGGATGGAAAATGGCCCATTGAATATGAAAACAATACATGGATGGAAAGGTTTACAAAATGAGCCTGTGTATGAGAAGTGATAAGTAGAAATGGTGAGTAACAGATGGGAGGGAACAATGCATAGCCTTGAAATAGTACATATTATGCTTTTGTTAAAGTATTGGAAAATATTGTTCTCTCCCCAACATGAATATTGGCAGCACAAATGCTAACTTCGAATGGTGGGTTTTCTCTCTTTTTATAGCTTTTCTTGCTTTAGAGCTTTGTTGACTGGGCGTGCACTTGGATAACACATTTGGATCATGAGAAAGATAATTTGATGTTGTTGCTACAAATGAAAGATTCCTTTTGGAAGGAAGGTGAATCTTCTTTAGCAAATAGAAATGGATTTTGTCTAATATTATTTCCCTCCACTTTCAAAGGTGCAAATATAACTGTCTATGGAATTTTGAAATTGAAATGAAATGTATGTCAAATGTAAATGTGAATTTAATTGTAATTTTTCCTAAAGCTTGTTGCTCCCATGTTTCTATAAATGGGAATTCAGGGCCAATTACACAAATCTTTTGTTGGTTAAGAAGTTATTGACCTCATGTGAGTAATTTTTTGTTTCAAGCACAAAGAAATAAAATAGTATGGATTCTTAGGTGTATATTCTAGTCTGTAATAAGATTAATGGTTTTATAGTAGCAATGGAATATAAATCACTATTGTAAATTATGGATCAAATTCTCTCCTCTATATTTTGTCTTTCAAATTATGAATAAAGTGATCAAGGATCTTTTATTTGTCTTCAATCACTCTATTTGAATGTATGATTTCATTTTTTCTTTAGTTAAAAGAGCTAATTAAATTCTTAAATGAGATCATAGGTTTTTGAGATTAAATTCAAGGATTACTAAATAGTTTTTATTTTTGGATACATCGAGTTGTGTATTGCATAGCAATGTATCAATAGTCTATAAATTCTTATTTTCATTTCTAATGTATTGTAGTTTGTTACAATTATGATTTTTTCACCAATAGATAAAGCACTAGTCTATTAATTTGGTTATCCTAAATGTTAGTGAGCCTACCTATACCTTACAAAGAACATAAATCTTAATGACAATCTCTTACACACTTGTACTTGCAGTATAGTGGTATGAAGTACTTCTCATTCCTTGTTTTAGGTAGCAATTCATTAAAGGGTCAGCCAAATCCTTAAAGTATTTTATATAATTCGCATCTTGTGGGAATGTATCTATTTGTCAAAATTTTATTGGTAATTTGGCACAAGATTATCAATTCACACATTGTCAAGATCACCCTCCTAGGTTTTATATAGCCTAAAGAGTGGAGGTCTATCCTAGCAAGCTAGTACCTATTCATTGGCCAATCCTTTCCATTATTTATAATTTAATTATGGTGGATTCATAGATAATGACTATGATCAAGTTTGGTTCTCAAAAAATAACCAATAGATTGGAAACTCTATTGGGGAAATTGCTAGTCCAACGTCTCTAGGTCAAATCCGGTATAGTTAGAGTCAAGTATTTTATTGTTCTTCACTATTTGGAGAGAAATTTGTTCAAATTATTATCACATAAGTTGAGTCCAATTTTATGCATCAAATTCTGGTTCATTCCTACATCCTCTGTTGGGTTATGTTCAAATTCTTCTCTAATATTGCAAGTGTAGCTCCAAAGTGATAAATTTCTATTTCCTAGTATCTTTTTTGGTGACTCTAAAGTCTCTTATGCCATTGCAAGTTTAAATTCCCAAAGAGGAAGTGAGAAGGATAATTTTGAAAGATTGTTTGACACCATGAGGAAGACTAGAAGCTACATGAAGAAGCATCCTGAGCAGAAGTTGGAGTCTGAGCTTTCAAAGGACAAGAAACCAACCTGGGTAAATAAAAATTTTGAATCAATTAAGTCAACTAAATCCCTCATTGATGTATCTCCTACTTTAAATAATGATATAAATAATGCAAATTTTCTTGAAGAGGCACATGAATTTGAGGTGGGCCTAATGTAAATGAAGGAATTTTTTGCATTGAGCAATATTTTGAGAGAGACTTTGACATGTCAAGAGAAGAAGAGAGGCGGGAATTCAAGGAAAAGGATAAGACCTTCTCAAATCCTGCAACTTCTGAAGTTGGATATGTATTTAATGATAGCAATTTCAAGCCAAGAGGTGAATCTACTAATGTATTCGTGCACCATTCCCTTGAAGGAGAACCAAAAACCCTTACCTTCTATACCCCTGAGCCAAGTGAGTTTGGAGATGTCCTGGAAGATGAAGAGGATATAGACAATGATATGCAAGCCTTAGAAGAGGAGGAGCTCAGATGTAAGGAAGAGGAAGAACGTAGACTCAAGGAATTGAGGGAGAAACAAGCAAAGGATTTGATAGAGAATGAGGATAGAATTAAAGCTTAGATTGTTGAAAGAGATGCTTGGAGGCAAAGAATTAAAAATATGAAAGAAAATACCAATTAGAAGACAATTGCTAAGAATTCTTTTAAATCTTCTGCTAAGATAGCTCCTAACTCTCCTAAGGTAATCATCCCAATGGGAACCTCTACTAAAAATTCCTATACTACATCCATTGCAACCACTAAAACCTCATATCCATTTGTTGCTACTAAGCAATCACAACTTGTAGATCATGGGAAGAAGCCCATTGACCACCATAAGAAAACTACCTTTAATACCAACACCAATACAAGTACAAATACCTCATCCAATATTGCTTCCATAAATTTTTCTAATATTAATCCTAATCCATCAAATGCACCCCTAGACCCTGAGATCTTGAGATTGCAACAAGTTAATGACAAGTTGTAGAAAGATCTAAAGAAAGATGAAATTGAAGCTGCAAATGAAGAGATGGCTAGAAAAATCTCTTTCCTTAAAATTTCAACACCTAATCTAGTAGCTTCAAGCTCTAGAAATACTAAGCCTGAGTCACATAAGAATAAATTTGAGGGAAACACCCCTAGTGGAGGAGGTGGTGGAGATCATGTTGGTGGAGATGGTGGAAATGATAAGAACAGTAATTCTTATTCTGAAGAGGGTGATGGAAAGAAGAATGGAAGTGGTGATAATGTTGGAGATGGAAAGGGTAATGATAAGAATTAAACTGATGATCGATAGGATGATGAGGCTAGAAATTCTCATAGAGACCTAGCTAATAGGAGGCCAATTCAAGTGAAAATATATTATTAGTTGTGCTTTAGTGGAATTACTATTTATCTTAATCTATTTCCTGAAGACTTCAAGCCTGCCTTGGCGAGCTTCTCTAGTAATGATGCCTGAAGTGACCACCTCAAAGAATTTTCTAATGTCATGGATGATTTTGAAGTAGAATATTAGGATGTGATGATGAAGCTATTCATGTAGTCACTCACTAAGGATACTAGAGAATGGTAAAAAAATTTACTTGCTAAGAGTATTCATTATTGGGGGGATTTCAAAAGGCTATGCAAAGAGCAGTGTGGTGATAAAAGTGATTCAAGGTTTCTCTTAAATCAATTTCATAACATTGTTAAAAGTTCAAATGAGGCTATTTTTTATTTCAATGTGAGGTTCCAAAAGGCCATGAAACGGTTACCTCCTCATTTACAATTATATGATAGTGTATGCCTAGTGAATTATTGCATTTCCTTTGATGCAAAGATGAGATATTTCTTACTAGATAAAACTCCTTAGAAATTAAGATAATATTTTAAGATGTAAATCCATATGTATCACTAGAGAAACTAGTAAGGTTGGGATGAGGGATGGTGTAAAAATCTTAAAAAATACAAAGAGAGAGGCTAAAAAATTTGGTGCTAAGGGAGTTTCACTTGATGACAAGATTGAAAATGTTGTTAGTACCATGAAGGACTTAAGTTATATACTTGCAAAGAAAAAAAGGGTCTATCAAATGAAAATTCCAACTATCACAAGAATGAGAGACCTGGGTGATCCCACAAAGCTGGTTTACAATTTCTGGGAGATTCTGATTTTTGTTGAAATCACATATTTTTAGAAAATATAATGATTTAAGCCTTAAAAAGTTTCATTTTAAGGATTTCAATTGAAGAGGGTTTGATCAAACCACCTTAGATCAAACCCCCTTGGATAGAACCTTGCTAGTTTTAAACCATACCTACAATAAAGTCTCCTTTACACCTATCAAAATGATGATTAAAAATCACTTTTGATTTACCTTTTGGGGGATCAAATGAATTCATTTAAAATTTATTTTAAATGATCATGGTAATCCTTGGAATGAGTTATTCAATGAATATAATTTTAATATTTTTTGGTTTTATTATGTATGTGTTTTTCTAGTTTTATTAAACATAGGTTCTTCATTGAAAATCAAGCTCTTTGTTCTACACATGTGGAAAAGTAGCATATTATCAAAATAAAATTTTTTAAAATATGTTCAGGCTTGGTATTGATATCCTTGATCCATTAAAAGAATAAATTTGAATTTTGATACATATAGAAAAAGTTATGTTGTATACAGTCCGCCTATGTTTCAATTGTAATTGGTTTGAATTTGAAACTTGATTAAGGAAAAAATATTTAATAAAACACTATGAAACCAAATTAAAGTGCTAAATATCATAGTTACAAATCTAAATTTGGAAAAATTATAACTTTATCCTTCATACAAATTTTTTTATGTTGTATACAATGAGCGTCACTCCTTAAAAATGTTGTTTTAAAAAAAAAAACTAGTTTTCAAAGGAGATGGAAAAATAAGTGCAATATGATTCCAAAAGAATTAAAAAATATATATTTATAATCTATATACAAAACATCACAAATCACTAGTTTGCATCATCTTCAAATTCCTCACGGTTTAGCTGCTATAGGAGCCTGAAAGTGAAGATTTAGTTAAAAAAATCAGTTCAGTGTCCAGTTTGCCTAAAAATTGTAAACCAGTATTGTGGGATCACCCACCTCCTAGGTTGCAAGAACATCTATATAACAAAAATTTTCATAATGGGATGACCATTCCTAAAAATTAGAAGAATTCTCAAAACAAGGTTCCTCTAGATCCTTTGCAGAAAAACTTAGTCAATTTTACTGACGAGACCCCTTGGTGCATGGTTTGTCAGATGCCACATTCTTCTCACCAATGTGTAGGTGCACAATTGGTTGAAGAATAAGGTGTGCCTAAAGATTATGACTAGTCTCATGAGGATTATGCTGAAGTAAATATGGTCATGGACCAGTTTGATTTTGCTGATAATGAATGCTCATTTGATCTAGAGTCTTATGAACTTGATCTGGATGAACAGAGGCATATAGCTAGTGCATATCATCAACAAGTTTTTTCTTATGAAGATTATGATAATGGTAGTGAAGTGTATGCATTTTAAGCATCTAAAGATAATTTTTCCCTAAGGATACCTTTAGATGAAGAAATTTTAAGATATATTGTGGCCTTGGTTGCTCAAGCCAAACATTCATATCATCTGAGCAACATAGTAGTGGGTGGTGGCCAAGCTAGCCCTGTTGGTCTTTTTATTGAAGAGAAAAATGTGATAGAAAAGGGGAAGGAATTAAAGCCAAGGAAAGTAAGGGAGATAAAATCTAGGCCAAGAAATTCAATAAACCAAAAACAAATGGAGAACCCAAGTCCCTTGCTATTAAGACAAAAGCACAAAAGTAGAATTTTGAATCTACAAAGAAGGATGCCAAGCCTAGAGTTTAAACAACAAGGGATCAACAGAAGGAGAGTAGTGTAGAAAAATTCATGATCCCAATTGACTTTCCTAAATATACTCATGTTGATATGTTTCAGTTGCTTACTCAAGTAAAAAAATTTGTTCCTTTGCTTGAGATGATGAGAATTAATGAGTGCAAACAAAAGGTAGTAGCCTTTATCAATGGTGCTACTATAGCCTATAATGAACTAGTGGTGTCCACTCCACCAAGAGTGAGTGAAAATGAAAAGAAAGAGAAAAAATTTGAGGAAGTAATCACTGAGATCCCTCATATTTTTCTAGGAAATTCAATGATTGCTTGTCTTAGAAAGATAGACCCATTTTTTCTTACACTACTTGTTGAGGGATTTTTTTTGAAAAAATGTATCACTGATTCTAGAGTATCTAACAGTATAATTCCAAGCAATATCATGGAGGAAATGAGATTAAAATTTGATAGTACCCATGGCAATTTCTATGCTATGGACTCAAGGGAAGTCCCTAAGACTGGTGTAATAAATGAGCTTCCCTATAGACTAGTTGCATATCTAGGGAAAGAGTTCAAGATGACTATGGTGGTAGTAGATATCCCACCCAACTATGGAATGTTTCTATCTAGGAAGTGGATTCCTTCCATGGGGGATAGTATGCAATGTGATATGTCTTATGCTACTTTCCTAATTGATGGTACAGATGTTAAGGTGGTTAGAGAACCAAAAGTACCACATATGATCGAGCATGCTCTTGAAGATGATATAATTCATTTTGTAGATACTGATATAAGTGAGTTTAAGGTGGAAGAGTTACTGAGAGAAAGTGGTTGGTGGCCTACACCCATAGACAATGAAATTACAAGACTATCTGATAAAGATGTACTTCTGAATATGTATTTTTATGGTGCAAGTTCTAAAGAAGGGTCTGGTGTAGGTATATTTTCGGTCTCACCTAGTGGAAACACATATAAGTTTTCTTTCACTTTGTCTTTTATTTTCACAAATAATGTGGCAAAGTATGAAGCACTACTACTAGGATTGAGGATAGCAGAAAAAGCATGGGATAAAGAAGCTAATGGTGATAGGAAATTATGAGCTCGTAATATTCCAAGTGAGATCCATATATGCATGTAAGAATAATAGATAAAAGAAATATAGATTGCAAACATTGCACTTAGACCTAATGACATATTTTTTGTTGGTATCTCCAAGGTTGAGGTACAATAAAGGTCATGAATCCCTAATAATTTACATAATTATAAAATATTCAATGATGATGAAGATGTTTTGAGGTTTTTAAAATGTGTTGATGAATATGAGAGCGAGGAGATTGACTTTGGGGATTTTTTTGAAAACATAGATGGAAGGATACAATTTTTGGAAATTAATTCATTTAGCTAAAGACAAATAAGATTCTCAAGGGCCTTGTGGCATTAGAAAGGGTCTTTGACAATCAGGACAAAATAAAAGCCAAAAAAACTACCACCCATCCAAAGGACTTAGAATAAGTATACTTGGGGACTAAAAATGCCCCTAAAAAGGTCTATGTGGAAAAAAGATGAAACCCAAGATCAAGGCAATGTTTATTGCCTTTTTGAGAAAATACAAAAACTTATTTTCTTAGTCATATGATGGCCTAAAAGAATATAGAGAGGAATTTTTCCAACATGAGATTCCCCTAAAAGAAAATTCCAAACATTTTAGGCAGAACCAAAGACCCATCAATCTAAACCTAGCTCCAAAATTGCAGGAGGAATTGGTCAAGCTAAGGGATGTTGGCATTATAAATCCTATTAGGTATTCCTCATCAATGTATAATTTAGTTCCAATCAGGAAGAAAAATGGTGATATAAGATTATGTGTGGACTTTAGGAATTTGAACATATCATCATTAAAGGATAACTATTCACTGCCAAACATGGAACCCATGTTGTACAAGATAACTAATTGTGAGCTATTGTCTATGATGGATGGGATTTCTAGATACAACCAAGTAAAAGTGAAGAAGTATGATCAATAAAAAACAACATTTACAACTCCATGCGGCACCTATGTGTATGTTAGAATGCTATTTGGTTCGACCAACATAGGTGCTACTTTCCAAAGGGCTATGGATGTATCCTTTCTAATTTCATTGACTTGTTCTTCAAAATTTTCCAAGATGATTTGATAGCTTACTCCAAGAAACAAGAAGACCATTGCATGCACTTGGAGAAGCTATTCATTAGGGAATTATCATATGGAATATCACTCAACCCAAAAAATTGTGCCTTTGGAGTTACTGAAGGAAAATTGTTGGGGCACATTGTGTCCAAGGAGGGAGTGAGAATTGAATCTGAGAGGGTAGATGCCATTGATAAAATTTCCCAACCAAAGAATGTAAAATGTATTCAGTCTTCCTTTAGATAGATCAAATTCTTAAGGAGATTTGTAATAAATTTTGTAGAGATCACAAGACCTATCTCTAAGATGTTAAAGAAGGGAGAAAAGGTGGTTTGGAGTGAGGAGCCTGGTTAGGCATTTAGGAGCATAAAGCAAGCTATCGAAGAGGCTCCAATTTTGAAGTCTCCTAATTTTTCTAAACCAATACATATTTTATTTTTTGCTTGTTTCCATACTATTGTTGTCATGTTGCTACAAAAAAAATGATGATGGCTTTAAACAACCCATTGCATTCTCTAGTAAGTCTTTGTAGGCTGCATAACTTAAATATGATATGACTGAGAAGCAATCATATGCTTTAATCAAGGCTGTAAATAATTTCAAAACATACCTAATGGGAGATATAGTCATAGCCTTTGTACCAAGTGTTGTAGTGAAGGACATATTTACTCAACAAGAAACTATAGGTAGGAGGTGCAGATGGATCAATAGGATCTAGAAGTTCAATATTGATATTCAAATTACTAAGTTAGTTAGAGGACAAGGACTAGCTAAGATAATGGCAGAGTTTAACTTGGAAGAAAATTAGATAAATCTAGTGGAATCTATTGATGTTGCACCTATCTGTGATATGCAAATGTGTGGTTGGTACAGAAGGATTCTTTAGTATTTACAAAGTTTGTAGTGCCCTACAAATATGGTTGATAATGAAAAGAGAACACTAAATTTGCATTCCATTAAGTATCTAATTATACATAATGAACTGTAGTGGAGGAACCCAAACAACTTGTTGATCAAGTGTGTGGATGGAAAGCATGTGTTAGATATTTTACAATAATTGCATAGTGGAGTGTGTGGCATCCATTACATGGCTAAAATGACTACCCAGAAGATCTTGAGGGCATGATTCTAGTGTTCCACTATTTTTAAAGATTCCCACAAGCTTTTAAAGACTTTTGATGCTTGCTAGAGGTTTTTAGGAAATTTTAAGTTCTTAGGAAGTTATCCACTTAGGCCTATTTTTGTTTAGGCCCCTTTCCAACAATGGGGTATAAAATTCATTGGTGAAATATAAGAAAAATTTAGTGGGGGGAATTCATAGATCCTTGTTTCAAATTATTATTTCACAAAGTAGGTGGAAGAAGTCCCTACAAAGAATAAAACAAGTAAAGTTGTGATATACTTCTTGATGAAAAATATTCTCATTAGATTTGGAGTTCCAAAGAAGATCAATTCTATTAATTCTATGTGTTTTAGGTTATAAGATTTCAAGGATTTTTGTGAGAAACATGTCATACAAATTTCTTATTCTTTCCCTTACCATCCTCAAGGGAATGATTAGGTTGAATTTAGAAACAAGAGCTTAATGAAGATCATTAAAAGAGTGATTGAAAAGAATAAGAAGGCTAGTGACTCAAAGCTAAAGCTTTCATTGTGGGCTAATAGGGTTATTATAAAGAAAGCTACTAGTTATTCACCATTTAGTTTAGTTTATTGTTTGGATGCTAGAATTCCTCAAAATAATCTGCTAAAGATGTTCAAATTTATGTAGGATTATGATGAGAATATATGTGATGATATGCAGCAAAGGATTGATAATCATATACAGCTGGATGAAACTAGAAGAGAAGCTCATAAAAAAATGCAAAGATGCAATTGCAAGTTAAACACTTGCTTGACAAGAAAGCTTCTCCTAGAAAATTTGAAGTGGAAAGTATGGTACCAATGTGGAATGTAAGGTCTTAGGATAAGGGTAATCATGGAAATTTTTAAGCATTGTGGTTAGGCCCTTACTTGATATCCAACACATATGGGGAAGATTCATACTTCCTTTAGAGATTAACAGGTGAGCTTCTTGAACTCCTAGTACATGGACAGTTCTTGAAGCCATATTTCTCTTTCAATATGCTCTTTTCCATGCACATTGTATAGTCATGTAAATGTTGCATATATGTGCTTTTCTTTGCTTTGGTCATCTTGCCTTGTCCGGACAAGTCCTTGGATTTTGGTGTCCTTGTGCTTGGTCTACTTCAACCATGAGATCTAAAATCTCGCCATGCCCATGGGAGGCATGCATCCCAAGTTAGATCCACTGGTGGAACCCTAAAAAAAAAAAACATTTTCCACTAGTCCAAAATTCTTTTCCTATGGTCCTCTTGGTTTGTCAAGGGTTAGAGTTTAGGGTTTCATGTGGGGAGTTGTTTTAATTTGAATATTTTCTCCTTTTTCTAAATCCTTGGTCTTTCGGCTTAGTCCTTTGTTGACTTTTTGTGGTCCATTCCCAATCTTGTTAATAAAAAATTGAGTCATTGAATTCCATGAAGTGATTGGCCCCTTGTGGTTAGGGTTTCTCGTTATCTGACATTGAATATTTTTATGTGCCTAGATCCAAAAAATTCCTTTATTTAATAAGATTGATTAATCGGCCTTGTTTGTCCTTTACAGCCTTTTCATAAAATGTTCCTAAGTCATTTTATAGCCTTATATTACATTTTCCTAGAGGGTCCCCTCATTAAAACAACTTGTGAGAATGTGAAAAATTGTTTCACTTAAATTCCCATTCATTTCTTTCCATATCGCTAATCATAGATAGAGTTTAAAGTTTACATTTCAAAGTAGTGATGAGTGATGTGAGAAATTTCCTTTATATCTTTAGTTTTTTCATTATCGCTAATTGCTTATGAGTTCTAAGTATTGAATTTTCAATGTGTGATAACCTTTAAATCTCTTTTTATTTCCTTTCATCGCTCATCATGGATAGTTGTGCAATTATCTTTTCTAAATTGGTGATGAGCGATGAGCTCCTTTGTTCTAATGTCCTATCGTTGTTTTGAAATATTGATATGGGTGATGCCTTTTGTACCATTGATATTGAAATAGATACACATGGCTTGATCTTGTTCTATCGCCACCTTTCTCCCATCACTGATGTGAACTTGATACCAATACATGGATTAGTGATGTGCGATGTGAGATGAAGTTTGTCAAAGGTGGACATTGATCCAATGGTCAAGATTTTATTTCCCTAATATTCACATCATTGATAGGATTTTGGAAAGAAGAAGCACATTTGCAATGAGCAATAGACTAGTGTCTATTACCTATTGTGCCACTTTGAACTATCATGGATACAAACAAAGATCTCAAGAATAAAGTAGTGATGTGTGATGGCTGCTAGATAAAAGGTAACTAAAATTTCTAAAGGGGCTATGTGGCAGCATACAGGGGGCATCATTTAAAGGAAAAATAAAACTAGTGAGATGAAGAGAGAGCCACTAATATGTTTTAAAACATGATGAGCTTGAACGGTCAAGATTTAAACTCAAATGGCTAAGTTCTAGCTTGCTCATGCAAGATTTCTATCAATAGTTAATGGTGATATGCTCCATCTCCTGTCCATTAAGAAGAAAGTTGGCTCATTTATTTACACAATTGAAATCATTAAAGATCAAAAGAGTTAACTAAGTTTGCGGGAATGTAGTGAATATCTCTAGCAAATAGTTGAAGAAGGTAGTAACCGAAAAATATTTCTGGGTAAGCAAAACAATCAATTTTTTTGTGTTAATTGCATTGAATTTAGTTGGTCTAGATAGCAAGAGGTCTGAAATTTTGAAGTGCTTATGGTTCAATAGGGTTTATCTATTGTGCATTTTCAAATTTTGATAAGTGAGTTTCTTGGAGTCTAGGGATGGTTTTTATTTTTGTAATTTATTTCTTAAGAGCATAGATTAGTAGACCCTTTTGTGAATTGAAAAATTACAAACCCTTGTCTTGATACATTTTGAAAATGGGTGAGCCTAAACCTAGTGAGTCCAGCATAAAGCCTAAAAGAAAACCTAAGAGAAAGAGGGTAAAAATATCTAAGACCTAAAATGTTACATCCATGATTGAGCTGGAAGTACCTGAAGCATCCAATTGTATGCTAAATCTCCTTGTAGCATCTTCAAAGAAAAAGCATGAGAAAAAAACTCAAGAAAAATTCATGGAGGGTGCCTCTATAGACATAGTTGAGGGTGGGTCATGAATTAGCAAGAGACCCATTGAGAAAGTTTTAACAAGTAGATTGATTGATATGGCTGATGAAATTGGCGAACCAGCCTAGCCTCAGAATGGATGGTAGTTTTTTCTATATGCTTTTAAAAATACATATGCTAGAAGGCAAACAAGATACTTATGGGGCCTCAACCTTGGGAGGCTATTTCTACCTAATTTTTTTGTGGAAGTGGATTTAATGATGGAGTTGGCTAAACATTACAATCCCAAGTATAGGAAGATCAAGAGTGAGAATCAAACTTCGATCCTTAAGGTAACAAGGGATAAATTTGTGGAGGTGTTTAGGCTAAACCCCAATTATATAGTCAACATCAAGCGAGTGTACCCATATGATGAGTATAAATAAAATATATTTCCAGTCAAGAAGAATGTGCTAGCAAGGCAAATAAAGGATAACAAGGGAGGATTTAGTCATAAGCATTTGGATCCCTTTGAGTGTGAAGAATTTATGAATTATTTCAATAACACATAATATGTTTTGAATCAAGTTTTGGCTCATATATTTGATGCTAGAATAGCCACTGACATTTTGGTGATTGTGGTAGATATATAGAATCCAAATTTAAACAAGGGTTTTGATGATGCTACCTAAATTGTAGAACAAATGCATAAGGATTTAATTAATTTGAAGAAGGAAACTCTCCCTCTATCTTTTCCATGTTATTCTCTATTCATGCATATGCTTCTATTTTTTGGAAAAGAAACATGGAAGAAGAAGCTGAAGTTAAGACAAGAAGATAGTGAAAATAATGATTTTCCTAACCAAATGTGGACATATATTTGGGACTAATATTGTCCCCATTTCAACTATTTTTTGTTTTGCAATGTCATTAGGTCTGGTACCTTGGAGATTTTGGGTTTGGCACCCATTTATAGGATTTTAAAAGTGATCAGAGACATCATGCGCCCAAAGGATGTGGCAGGAACAAATGCAAATCACAATTGGGTAGACTAGTTTCTACATTCAGAATATACTCTAAGTAAGGCTTATGGAGCTAAAGTAGTACCACACTGCTTTCCCCTATATGTCTCTAATATATTGGAATTTATGGAGTTGATGTGGCAACTCAATTTTATGGACCATGAGTTATTCATAAATCCTAGGAAATGTATCATGATAGTGCCACAATGTTATTTTGCTTACTTCACAACTATTGCGAAGGAGACATATGAAAGATTTTGAATAGTGGTGAATAACCTTAGGCTATGTATTGATGAGTTTAGGAATTTTTTCCTAGAGAATTTTGTGCTTGCAAAAAGAAAAAGAAAGGGTTTATCTGGATTCTCTCACCAATTCTTATATATAGATGATGTGTTGAGGAAATTTACAAGTGATGGAGATGTTACATCAAGGAAAAAGGAATGGACAGCCATATTTGACATTGAGGAAAGACTCATAAAAATAAATTCCTTTTATGTGAGTACATATGAGGTAATAGATGATCCTTTTGAAAGGGAATTTGAAAAATTAAAGGATTATTAGAGTGGAGATTTTAAGGCAAAGGTAAAGGAACCTATTGAGACAACACAAGCTCTATTAGAACAACAACCTTAGGCCATGGATATTCTTGAATAGCCTATAAATTTATAAGGAGGAAATGTTGGAATGATTGGGCATGAGAAAATGGAAAAGCATGTGCCTGGTGATATGAAGGTAGAGAGGAAATTCCCTCATAATATTGATGATGCTCTTGATTTGGAAACTCCCTAGGATAGAATTTTCCAATAGCATGATGACAAAAAAGTTGATGATGATCTAAGGATCAAAGTCTATGATGAGTTCCTTGCAGATGATACATTCGTGCAAACTATGGAATTCAAAGAAATCATTATTTAGCAAAGAAGCAAAGGATTGAACAAGCTAAAGCAGGTGTAGATCCATTTCAACAAGAGCAAGTTGAGAAGGCAAAGGAAGAAAAGATTATGGATAAGATTGCAGCTATTACTCCTATTGAGGCCAAGACTATTGTCATAGAAAGTGGAATAATGTTAACTCTAGGTTGTACCCTCACCTCAACTATTGCACTTCATGAAATACAGAGAGACCCTTAGGCTTTTGTATCTGAGGAGCATTTAGACAACTAGGTGTTTGTGTCTCGTTATAGTACAAAATTTCACACTCTTGCAATTTGATCTATGGAACCCAAAATTTGGAAGCATGAAGTTGTCAAGCCTATAGAAGAGGTCATTGGTTCAATGGTGGTGAAAAGAGCTATAGATATAACTCTTGTTCAAGTATAAAAATTGATTGTACATGTTGCAATGCTTAGTGAAGATACAAAACAAATATCCTAGAAGAAATATGATTCTTTATTGAAATATTACAACAAGGCTTTAGATGAGATTAATAAGATGAAAGCCACTCTTTAGGCTAGCTAATCAATAAGGACACTATCTTCACCATCCTCTTCTTCTTTATATTTTTCTACACAAGATCAAGAAACATTGGCCTTAAGGATTTAGAATTTGATAACTAACTAAAAAATAGAAGGAAAATGTTAAGAAGGCCAAGATGGAGATAGTTCAAGTGTTTAATGACATTTTTGAAGATGTATTGAAGTATAGAGTAAGTAATCTGGTAAATAGAGTTGATGATGTGCGGGTTGCTTATAAGAACATCCATGAGGAAAACATCACATATTTGCAGGTTCAAGAGGCTTTCCAATATGAGTGGATCAAATGGAGCACTAGGGTAGGAACACTGAAAGAAATGATTTCTAGGATGTGAGAGATCTTAAAGCTCCTAATAATGTTCCTAAAATATTACAGGCCATTGACTTGGTGAATTAAATAAAAACTTTCCATGGAAAGTTAGGAAGGAAACTCCAAAACAAATTGAAAAATTTTAAAGAGATGAAAGGGATGGGTATGCCTAAAATACTGAATGATAAGGATGATTTAAAGGAGTTTTCAAAGTGGAAGGATGAGTTAGGATAATTTATCCCTTAGGGTAAGATGATGTTAAGTGTTAGTGATTACTCCATCTTGAATCCCAACATTGATATTATGGTTGGATTTGAAATGAGAATGGACACAATCATTAAAGAGGCCAGATCCTTAATTGATGCAAGGTATAATCAACATAGAACAAATATAAAAAAAATTCTAGATGTAAAATGGCCCATGGAAGATGAATACAACACATGGTTGGAAAGGTTTAAAGAATGATCTTGTGTATGAGAAGTGATAAGTAGAAATGGTGAGTAATGTATGGGAGGGAATAAAGCATATCCTGGAAATAGTATAAATTAGTCTTTTGATGAAGTATTGCAAAATATTGTTCTCTCCCCAACATGATGATTGGTGGCACAAATGTTGACTTGAATGGGTGGGTTTCCTCTATTTTTATTTCTTTTATTGCTTTAGAGTTTTGTTGATTAGGCACACACATGGATAACACTTTTGGATCATGAGGAAGACATTTTGATGTTGTTTCTATGAACGAAAGATGCCTTTTGTAAGGCGAGTGAATATTCTTCAACAAATAGAAATTAATTTTGTCTTATATGCTTTCCCCCCACTTTCAAATGAAATTAACTAGTCATTATATTATTTTTCGTATCATCATATAATTATCTATCCAATCATTAATGGCCTTAAGACCCCTAAGTTTGGAATAATCCTAATAATCTTCATTAACCTATCTTTGGCAAGAGATATATTAGTTGCATGACACATTTAGCAATGAATATTTTGTTTCTATTTATCTTTTGATCTATTTGTTGACCCATGACTACACCTACTTAAGTTTGCCTCGATATTTTTATATCTTGGTGTGTTTTGATTTGTGTATAATGTAGCATTTCCATAATATTATTTTTCATGTTTGTTTCATTTGAGTTTCAATTCCATGTAACTATTACCTTGCCACCATAGTTCCTCATACCTTGGTGCATGATTACTTTTTCTATATCCAGGAGGATAAATCTAGAAAAAATGCATGGATATATCTAAAGAGCTCTAAAATAACTTTTAAATGTTTCAAGAATCATAAAAAAATGGATAAGTAGATAGAATGTTATGAGATAGGATGTCCAAAAGATGATATGGAAATATGTACACAAGACATAGTTCATACACAAATTTTATGCTTATAATTTTATTGATATTCAAATAATAAAAAATTAAAATTATTTTATTTTTCATATAAATTTTATCAAATTTCCAAAAGTCCCTCAAAATGATGAAACTTTATAATATTTAGGTGAATAATTATTTTTCTTTTCACATAGTTATCTAACTTCCCATTTCAAATTTACAATTATTAGAAATAAAATATAAAATATAAAATGAGTTTGTTTTTTATCTCATTAAAATAATTACATTACAAAATTGAATGTAAGTGACTTATAATAAAATATTACATTTAAAAAAAAAATGAAGTTCATTCAACCATTATGATCACTTTTTAGAAGGAAAACATTTGTGTTCACTATAATGTTTTACACTTGGAATATTTATTTATTTATCTCATGAATATATTTTTTGATAGTCCTTCCATTTTAAAATTGCCTCATTAATATTAGTTTCATCTAAACCTAAAGAATAATTGGAGAAATTATTGTAAGGGATGTAGGTTTATAAAATAATCATAGATTTTATATGATAATTGATCAATTACTTCCTAATATTATTGAACAAGTCCTTCATAACCATAAATTTATCAATTGATAAATCATCAAAGTATAATTTCTTGAATGATTCTAGTTTCATTAATTGATGTAGGGGCATCCAACGATGTAGGGAAATCTTGCATCACCCAAAAAAAATGTTTTCATTATTTTCTTGAAATTTTTTGGCCTATATGATGGCACTTAAGGGGCATGAGATAGTCAAGAGTCAAAAATATCAAAAAGTGGTCACTTACTATTTTTAGTAAGTTGGCCTAAACTGGCTTGTATAGACCCAAAAATTTACCCGAAGGAGCAGAGTTGAAAAAAAAAATCGGTCAAAAAAAGAATCACCTCAATACCCTAAATGGTTTGGGAGAAATTAAAGTTTCCATCTCGATAAATTTCTCCAATGTGGCTTCAAATTTGAATATAAAACTTTAGAGGCCTTGAAACAGTATGAAAAGTGGTCGAACTGACCTATGTTCAATTCATGCGTTGTAGATCTCTTCGAGAGCTTTCCAACAATATGAAATAATAGCAAATTGGATACATAGATAAAAATTTATGGCCCGACGAAATTTCCCCTCTAAAAAGTGAATTTCATTAAAATTTCTTCCTAGGCTAGAAATCAAATGATGAGACTTTTGGCACTAGAACAAAAGGGAAAGTTGAAATTTCTAGAACATTCTAGGATGGTTATTAGGTAAAATAAAAAAAGGGTTTAGTGGGGGTTGTAGAAGGTGGCTCCATTAGCCCAGATTGTGGCTCTAAATAATAGTTTTCTTTTAGATTTTATTTTTCTGTAATGAATCAAGCCCATGAGGCGGTAGCATGTAAGTTTTAAATCTGTAATTTCATTTTTTCATTTTTTGTGTTTTGTATGGTTTGGGTGATGTATCCCTCATCAATTGGTATTAGAGTAGGAGATCCTGAGCTTGTAACAAAGCACCAAACATGATGCAGTTGCAGTAGGACATCTAAGTGCTGGTTGAGTTCAAGATGCCTCCATGACTTTCCCAGCACGAAAGAGGTAGAGGCCTAGGTAGTGAAGGAAGAGGTCCACCTAGAGATGAAATTATAGCCCTTAGAAGGCAATTAGAAACCTTGCAACAAAAGGTTAAAATAAGAGATGTGCAATGAGATAGAGATGATAGTGAAGATGAAATAAAAGAGGAAATGGAAGAGGAAGAGAAAGATCCAATGGATCCTTGAGAAAGAATATTGTTGTGAGTTATCTCAAGCATTGGGAAGAGACATAAAATGGAGGTTTCAACTTTCAGTGGAAGTCCAAATCCTAAAGAATCGGTCGATTGGATCAATGACATGGAGGAATTTTTCGAGTTTAAGGAGATTGACTATCCTCATAGAGTGATGTTTATAAAGAAAAAATTGAAAAGTCATGCTAATATATGGTGGGAAGAGGTCTAGCTAGAAAGAGGAAGACAAGGGAAAGATAAAATTTCTAGATGGCATATAATGGTGTCATAATTGAAGAACCAATTTATTCCAGTTGATTACAAATTTAAGCTTCTCAAGAAGATGCAGAGCTTGAGGCAAGGAACAAGGACAGTGAAATAATACACAGAGGAATTTCGTAAGGTCCTGATTTGGATAGGACATTCTGAGGTGAATAAAGAGAAATTTTATCATTGTATTAATGGGTTGAAGTGAAGCATACAAGAAGAATTGGTGCTGGTAAGAATAACCACCATTGAGGATGCTTATCAGTTTTCTCCAAAGGTTGAAGAATGGCTAAACAAGAGGTTCGAAAACAAAAAACAAGGTGGAGGCCATGGAGGAAAGACTAGTGGATGGTCATATGGGGGTTGAAATGAAGACCAAAAGAAGGGTGAAGGCTCTAGTAGCAACCAGAACCAAAAAGGAGATAACACCTACTACCCTAATGATCAGAATAATGGAGACAAAGAGGAAGAGGAATTGGGTCATTTGCAACTTCTATAAATTCTTCTCTTTGTCCAATATCCAAACTAGCATTCTTTATGCTTTCATCTTCTTCATCACTCCTTGGGCCTCTCATTCTTGTAAATTATCTCCTTATCTCATTTTGCAAAGTTTCAACCTGCCTTCTCAAAAATATAAAATCATCATTCTTGAAAAAATTATCTCCTATTCCTCTTCCTCTACCTCTACCATGATGGGCTCCTCTCCCATCCATTTTTTTCAATACCCACAATACAATCTTGGTGCAACTGCCTCTCTTTGGTGGTTTGTTACACACTTAAGATCTTGTTGCTCTGATACCACTAATGTATGAGCAATTTAATTTAAAATAATTTTATGCAAATAAAAATTAAAAATCTCACAAATAATTTTCATGCACACAGATAGAGGGAAAGGAACACAAATTCAAGTCCAGATTGCAGTGTGCAACTGGCAAATCTTTTGTATTATTTAATGGAAAATCAAACTACTACATTCCAATCAAAGGTGAAGGTTGTAACAAGCCATATGAAACCCCTGGAAATCACACACAATCTGATTTGCGGCAGCAAATAAAAGCTTGGAGTCAATCTTCTCTCCCACACCTGCAACTTCAAAGCATTCCACAAACAATGTCTTCAATCTACACAAATTGTGTTGATTTTTCCTCTGTCAACACACTCAAATCTGTCAATCTCACAAAGGAATCTCCATCTGAAGATGAGAAACAGCCTTATTCTCTTCATTAATTTTTTTCTCTCTAAAACTGTTAAAATGAATGAAATTTATTTTTTTTTTATGCTTTCCTGAATGCAATTTCAATTGAATTTCAATGTCATTTGCATTCATTTTGAACTCTAAGGAAAGACAATTAAAAATCCTTAATATTCAAACCCCAATAAAATATGTAATTTATTCCTCCAAACTTAGCCAAAATGTAATGGCTTTTAAATGCCTTTTATGGTTTTCAACAAAGCAAAAGTTAGATTCTTATTCTAGGTGCCCACCTTCCTGTCCTATATTTTTAGAGTCAGGAAATTAAAATATGAGTTAAAATGTATTTTTAATGGCTCTAATAAATCCACACCAATTTCTTTTTTCTACTTTTTCAGTTTTAAAGCATATTCTCCATGATTTCTCTTCACCAATTTGACCTAATTTGAAATCAAGTCCAAATTCAAATTTTCTCTCATCAAAAAATATTTAATTCACACCAAAATATGAATTTCAATAATCAAAATGAAATCCAATCACACCAAAATTCAAAAATTCAAAAATAAAACCTAAGTTGACACAAGATTGGACTGAGCCATGGATGCTCTGCATCAGACACCCATGGTAGAAAGAAAAATTTCATGATTTTCATTTAGAAACATTTGTAGACCTTATGTCTATCTTGGATCCACCTCATTTCCTTGTCCACTAAAATATCTCTATACACCACTTTCAGCAAACTTACAACATTACCATGCTTCATCCTTCTACTACCCATCATGTAATTCAAATAATCAAATCTATTGTCCCACCAATATGCTTCATCAAAACTAGAAATTACAATTAAAATTATACCTTCTCCTTCATCAAAACAAATGTATTTGTTTGCCTCATTTTCTGTCCCACCTTTTCCACCTCCTTCAACCATGTTTCCTTCATGAAATTCCATTGTTTCGATGCCTTCTAAAAGGCATGATATTGCTGCAGCTTGTTTTCCCTCACTCAAAATAGTGTTAGTACTATCATAAAAAGAATTAGTTTCCATATTTCTTGACAAGGAATCATGATTACTAATCAAAACATTTTCACCTCCACTGTTCTCGAGCAAGGATTTCTTGGAAAGCTCTTCATTAACCTTTTCACTCCCCTCTTGCAATCCAACTTTATAAAAATTTATTTCCTCTGATGCTACCTTCATTCCACTTGAGATATTTTCCTCAATCTGAGTCAACAATTCAATTTTCTCATCTTCTTAACAATTAGTATTATCAAAGCCAATATATTCATGATTCATACCATCTAAAAGTATGATTTCATCAACCAAACAAGACCTTGCATTGCTGCAAAACTTACCCATTTCTTCTTTCAATGGCTTCAATTTATGTTTCACTTCATCCTTCATCAACATGTATGTGTTGGCATAACCATCGTGCATTGCCTTCCTGTAAAATTGCCAAGGTCTTCCTAGAAGAATATGGCAAGCATCCATTGGGATAATATCACATAAAACTTCATCATAATAGCCTCCTATCTTAAATTTTACCTCACAGTGTTCACTGATCAAAAGCTTCTTGTCATCTTATACCCATGCTATCTGATATGGATTCGGGTGCTTCTTCCTTTCTAGCTGCAATTTTCTTACCATTTAATCAGACACAAGATTGTTTGTGCTTCAACTATCAATAATGACATTGCATGCCATTCCTTCACACTTGCATCTTGTCCTAAACAAAATTCTTCTTTGAATAGATTTATCATCTTCATTTAACAGTTTTCTCCTTGCCATTAAAGTTTCACCATCTTCCATTTCTTCAAAATGTGACGATCCTACATCTTTTCTATTCACATTTGCTGCCCTATTCTGATTTTTAGTCCTTCTTCTTAGTCTTTCCTCTTCATGAGGACACTCATATGATTTTTACCCCTCTTCTCCACACTTGAAACAGGTTAATTTGTAATTTCCTCTTCCAAATTCTCTACCCAATCTTCCTCTTCCTCTGAAACTTTGGTCATGTGTCTGATTTGAACTCTCCCATTTTTCTTCCTTGCTTCCCTTAGTGTCTCCAATCTCATCCTCATACTGCTGCAAATTACTTTTTTCCTTTCCTCTTTTCCTATTTTCAAACCTCCTATTCATTCTTTCTTCTATTTTTAATGATATTTGATAAGCATCCTCCATTGTCACAACTCTAACAAGTGTCATCTATTCTTGAATACTTGATCTTAGCCCATTTATGTATCTTGCAACCTTCTCTTTGGTCACCTCAAAATCTCCAGTTCTAATAAGAATTCTATGGAATTATTTTGTATATTCTTTCACACTCTTGCTACCCTGTCTCAAACCTTGCATTTTCTTGAGCAAGTCCAATTCATAATCCACGAGAATAGATTGTCTTTTAAGTTTCTCCACCATTTTATCCCATCTTGTAATCTTCTCTTTTCCTTTTCTTCCTCTTTCTAACTGAATTTATCTCCACCAAATTGAAGCATGTCCCTTCAATTTTGTCTTGGAAAACCATACTCGATATAGGTCTTCAACTTCCTCAAATTAAAAATAATCTTCCATATCATTTATCCAGTATATCAGTTCTTATAGATTCAAACTCCCATTAAAGGTAGAAACATCAATACTTGGTTTTTTTCCCATTTTTGTTAAAGCTTTCAGCAATGGGTCATTTGCAACTGCTGCAAATTCTTCTCTTTGTCTAGTATCCAAACTAGCATTCTCTATGCTTTCATCTTCTTCATCACTCCTTGGGCCTCTCATTCTTGCATATACTCTCCTTATCTCATTTTGCAAAGTTTCAACCTGCCTTCTCAAAACTATAAAATCATCATTCCTGACAAAATTATCTCCTATTCCTCTTCCTCTACCTCTACCATGATGGGCTCCTCTCCCATCCATTTTTTTTCAATACCCACAACATAGTCCTGGTGCAACTGCCTCTCTTTTCCGATCTGTTACACACTTGAGATCTTTTTGCTTTGATAACACTAATGTATGAGCTATTTAATTTAAAATAATTTTATGCAAATAAAAATTAAAAATCTCACAAATAATTTTCATGCACACACACAAAGAGAGAGGAACACAAATTCAAGTCCAGATTGCAGTGTGCAATTGGCAAATATTTTGTATTATTTAATGGAAAATAAAACTTCTTCCTCTTTCTAACTGAATTTATCTCCACCAAATTGAAGCATGTCCCTTCAATTTTGTCTTGGAAAACCATACTCGATATAGGTCTTCAACTTCCTCAAATTAAAAATAATCTTCCATATCATTTATCCAGTATATCAGTTCTTATAGATTCAAACTCCCATTAAAGGTAGAAACATCAATACTTGGTTTTTTTCCCATTTTTGTTAAAGCTTTCAGCAATGGGTCATTTGCAACTGCTGCAAATTCTTCTCTTTGTCTAGTATCCAAACTAGCATTCTCTATGCTTTCATCTTCTTCATCACTCCTTGGGCCTCTCATTCTTGCATATACTCTCCTTATCTCATTTTGCAAAGTTTCAACCTGCCTTCTCAAAACTATAAAATCATCATTCCTGACAAAATTATCTCCTATTCCTCTTCCTCTACCTCTACCATGATGGGCTCCTCTCCCATCCATTTTTTTTCAATACCCACAACATAGTCCTGGTGCAACTGCCTCTCTTTTCCGATCTGTTACACACTTGAGATCTTTTTGCTTTGATAACACTAATGTATGAGCTATTTAATTTAAAATAATTTTATGCAAATAAAAATTAAAAATCTCACAAATAATTTTCATGCACACACACAAAGAGAGAGGAACACAAATTCAAGTCCAGATTGCAGTGTGCAATTGGCAAATATTTTGTATTATTTAATGGAAAATAAAACTACTACATTCCAATCAAAGGTGAAGGATGTAACAAGCCATATTGGAAATCACACACAATTTGATTTGCAGCAGGCTTGGATTCAATCTTCTCTCCCACACCTACAACTTCAAAGCATTCCACAAAGAATGTCTTCAATATGCACAATTTGTTGATTTTTCCTCTGTCAACACACTCAAATCTGTCAATCTCACAAAGGAATATCCATTTGAAGATGAGCAACGCCCTTCTTCTCTTCATTAATTTTTTTCTCTCTAAAAACTGTGTTAAAAAATAAATGAAATTTCATTTTATTTCTTTATGCTTTCCTGGAATACAATTTCAATGTCATTTGGATTCATTCCAAACTCCCCTAGGAAAAATAATTAAAAATGCCATTTAATATTCAAACCTCAATAAAATATGTATTTTATTCTTCCAAACTTAGCCAAAATGCAATATGGGCTTTAAATGCCTTTTATGCTTTCTCAAATAAAGCAAAAAGTTAGATTCCTTATTCTGGGTGCCCACTTTCTGGGTTCCTATTTTTTAGGAGCTATGGAAATTTAAAATATGAGTTACAAATGGCTTTAATGGCTCCAATAAATCCACACCATAAATTTCTTTTTTCTGCTTTTTCAGTTTTAAAGCATATTCTCCATGATTTCTCTTCACCAATTTGACCCAATTTGACCCAATTTGAAATCAAGTCCAAATTAAAATTTTCCCACATCAAAAAATATTTAATTTCACACCAAATTATGAATTTCGATAATCAACATGAAATCCATCACACCAAAATTCAAAAATTCAAAAATAAAACCTGCAAGTTGACACAAGATTGCACTAAGCCATGGATGTTCCTACATCAGTTTTGCATTGATCCCTAAAATTGACAAAGAAGATACTACTGAGGTACCTATAGAGGTTTTAGATTTATTGAATGAATTTTGAGGTATTATTTTTTATAATGAACTTGAAGGTTTCCCTCCAGTAAGAGATATTAGTCATCAAATGGACTTGATTCTTGGAGCCAGTTTACCGAATAAGGTAGCTCATTGTATGACTCCAATAGAAAGTGAAGAGTTGAATAGAAAAGTGCAAGACTTGTTGGGGAAGGGATTGATCAAAGAGAGTTTGAGTCCATGTGCAGTACCTATAGTACTAGCACAAAAGAAGGATGGGGAATGGCAGATGTGTACAAATTCTAGAGCCATCAACAAGATCACCATCAAGTATAGATTTCCCTTTCTGAGAATGGATGACATTATGGATTGTTTGAGTGGAGCTAAAACTTCACGAAGATGGATTTGAAGAGAAGATATCACTAGATCTAGATTAGAGAAGGAGATAAATGGAAGATATCCTTTAAAACCAAGGAGGGCTTGTATGAGTGGTTAGTCATGTAGTTTGGGCTAACCAAGTGCATATTTCTACAACTTATGAATGAGTTATTGAAAGAACTTTTAAGGAAAAAAATTATTGTTTATTTGGATGATTTTTTAATTTTCAGTAAGACATTGGAGGAGCACTTGATGCATATGCAAAGATTTTTTGAGAAGCTGAGGATAATTTGTTGATTAATTTGAAGAAATGCAGTGTTGTGAAGAGAGAGGGTGTATTTGGGATTTTTTTTGTCTCAGTAGAGGGTATTAAAATAGATCCGGAGAAGGTGAGGTCTATCATTGAATGTCATACCATGAGGAATGTTACAGAGGTAAGATCATTTCATGGTCTATCAAGTTTTTACAAAAAATAATTAAGAATTTCAATAGTATTTGTTCACCTCTAACTGAAGTGATGAGAGGGAATAGAAAAGATTTTAAGTGGACAAAAAGAGCAGCCAAATTTTTTGATATGTTGAAGAAGAAATTTATAGAGCAACCTATTTTGGCACTTCCATATTTCAATAAGGTTTTTCAAGTAGATTGTGATGCTAGTGGTACTTCCATAGGAGTTCATGTGAGTCAAGAAGGTAAGCCTATTGCCTATTTTAGTGAGAAGTTGAATGATGCTAAGAAGAAATATTCTATCCATGATTAGGATTTTTATGCTATAGTGTAGGCTTTGAAGAAATGGAGGCACTATTTGTTTCCAAAAGAATTTTTTTTATATACTGATCATCAGGATTTGTAGTATCTCATTAGTCAAGGAAAGTTAAACCAAATGCACTTAAAATGGGTTGAGTTTTTGCAGAGTTATACTTTTGTTTTGAAGCACAGGAGTGGAGGGTCAAATAGAGTTGTAGATGCCTTAAGTAGAAGGAATAATTTTTGATAGAGATGAATATAGAGGTTGTTGGGTTCAATGAACTCAAGAGTTTGTATCCTAAAGATCCAGACTTTGCAGAAGCTTGAAAGGCTTGCTTGGAACCTGCTACATTGGATAGGACAAGATGGTTGGATTTCTTAATCCAAGATGGGATGTTGTTTAGAGGAATACAATTATGCATGCCAAGGAGTTCTATGGGAGAGAATATAATCAAGGAGAAGCATAGTGGAGGATTGGCTAGATATTTTGATTGAGATCAGACCATTTCTCTTGTTAGTGAGAATTATTATTGGCCACAATTACAACATGATGTGAAGAATTTTGTACAAAGTTATAAATTATGTCAGATGGTGATAGGGACAAGTCAAAACACTAGATTGTATCAGCCATTACTTGTACCTGAGAGACCATAGGAGGATATTAGCATGAATTTTGTTCTTGGCTTGCCAAGGACACAAAGAGGGCATGATTCCATATTTGTGGCGGTGGATAGATTTTCAAATATGGAACATTTCATTCCATTTCATAAGACTAGTGATGTTGTTCATATTGCAGAGTTGCTTTTTAGAGAGGTGGTGAGTCTACATGGTCTACCAAAGAGTATAGTTTTAGACAAATATACAAAATTTATTGGTTATTTCTAGAGGAAATTATGGAAGAAGTTGAAGACAAATTTGAAGTTCACTTTTGCACACCATCCATAAACTAATGGACAAACAAAGGTGGTGAATAAGAGTTTGGGTAACCTGCTAAGATGCTTATTAGGAGATAAGCCTAAGGGATAGGATTTGATTATACCATAGGAAAAAATTTCTTATAATAATTATGTCAATAGGAGCATTGGTAAATCACTATTCTAGATTGTGTATGCAAGTAATCTAAGAATTGCTTCTATACTAAGAAAGATGAATAAGGGGTAGAAGAGTTGTGTTGAGGCTGAAGATTTTGTTAAGCACCTAAAGAATTTGTATGAAGAGGGGAAGAAACATATCAATAAGATGAATTCACAATATAAGCCTCAGGTAGATAAGAAAACGAGGTATAAGGAGTGACAGGTAGGAGATGAAGTCATGGTTCATTTGCAAAAGGAAAGGTTTCTAGTTAGTATATACAGTTGAATAAACCAGATACTGAGAGGGGGGTGAATCAGTATCTACCTAAAATTATTGAAGAAATATCATTAATTCATTTCATCATAGAATAGATAAGAGAAATAATAGAGCATGAAATTCCACAACTCAGAAACACCAAATTTTACTTGGAAAACCCAATGAGGGAAAAACCACGGTGAGGATTAGCTCACAATATATAGTTATATCAAAAATTGGCTCACTGCCAGATACAAAAAGCTCACTACCTACATAAATGTATAAATAAAAATGGCTAACTGCAAAGGTTGAACTAATAAATTCACACCACAATTGTAGATTCAGTTCCTTATATGCTCAGAGTACTTGCTCATAGACAAATCTTTAGTTCCCACACTTATACTTCTTCTCTTCTTCACATTCACATTGCACATCACCAACCACATATTGTTATTTGCATCACACCAAGTTCTTCTACTTCTTCTTCTAACTGCTTTATATATATATATACCCATATGCAATGGCTAGGTTGGCTTAAAAAATAATCTAACCATGTTATACAACATCATGTCGGTTGGGACCAAGACTAGGTCTCACATATAATTTGCAATCTATTAGACTGAATATTAGGTAAGCCAAGATTAACCTAATACTGAAATGAAATAAAAAAAAATTATTCCAATGCATCACCTAAACATCTGAGAATGCATACATACACGCTTCCAACCATTTTAAGCCTTTTTCCAAAATCATATATCATACAGATTATCAGAGAGCATATGCAAACCAAAAACACTAGAATTACTAGATCAAATACAGGATGGGGTGCACACCAATACAAGGGTACTAGACCAACATGGTGAAATCAATGATAATCTAAGACATAATTCCAACAATATCCTCCCTTGGAATTGATGGTAACATGTGCAAAAATTCCAATTCAAAAATTCATATCTCTCCCCCTTAGATCCATATATTTCCAACTTAACTTCATCTCTCCAATATCTCTCCCAAACAAAAACTTCATATTCCCTTATCTATATCTCTCCCCCTTTGACATCAATGGAAAAGGGTGACAAAAAAATATTAACATGGTGATGTCCAATATTCAAAATTTCAAAAACTTCAAAAACTTTTAAACATCCAATTCCTTAAAGCAGAAAGACTTTTTTCACCTCAAATACCCTTTTGTACCTTTCTTTGATCACCGAAAGGAATTTCTTCCATTCCAGTACGGCAAAATCCATTCTTGTAGACACACTTTCCAACATAACCAATAGTGTAAAGGAGGATGACCAATCTATGGATGAACATTGTTTCTCACAGTCTTCTACATCAAAGAGTATTCTAGCAAGATGGTCTAGCCAGACCTCAACAATCTCCTTTAGAAGCTAGAAGGTCTTAACTACATCATCCATTTTTCTCTATATTATGATCATTTCAACTTGCAACTCACCAATTCTCAGCCTTTTCTTCCCATCTTTGTCCTGAAAGATGTCAAATTTCTTTCGGATACTATTCACTTTAGATTCTATTTCTTCAATCCTGCTTTGAAAATTATCAACTATTGTAGGCCATCGAAGGAAATATTTTTAAAACATCTTTCATTTCTTTCATGCATTTCTTTGTCTCCACTATTAATTTAGGTAACCTTTGTTTTTCTTTAGTACATCTCTTTTCAACCAGATATTCCAACTTACATTCTTTTGGACCTTCAAGCAACATTATTTTTTCAATTATTTCAACTAGATTCTTAGGTAGGGAATCAGAAATAGTACACACGTCAATACCTTTACAAAAAAAATACTCAATTAGAGCATCATCAACTTTAAGCCTATCAACCAGAGAGGCTGTACTTCAAAATTCACCAAATTTCTTCATTTTTCCTTTAATCAACATGGAATTTATGTCATCTGAATTAGAAGATTTGGATCTAGGAAGAGATTCTTGTTCTTCTTCCAATTCTTCAGGAATAACAACAATATATTTAGAAACAACTTTTATTTTCTTTGATTCCGGAGGGGAATCACTAACAACTTTGAGTTCTCTCATTCTAGAGGAAGAACCTTCCTCAAATAAACTCAACTTGGTTTCAACGAAGCTTGTTACATTCTGTAATGATAAGGAAAATTTCTTGCATGCACTTGCTTTATCCTTAAGACTTTCCAAATGTTTGTAAATCTGATTTGCAATGGGAATCTCGGATTCCCACTCAACATCCTTCTTTCTCGATAGGGATTTCAAAAATTAAAGAACCAAACATGTAAGAAATGATCCAAAATGAAATGGATATCCTTCTCTCAGTGACATTTGTATGTTCTCAACCAGATTCTCAAGAATTATAATACACAGATCAAATTGTATGTTCTCTTTAACCATTTTATGCGACAAATATATTGCAATAGCCGAGGTAGAACTTTCTCTATTCCTAAAAAATATTTTATATGTAATGCCATATGCAACATACCTAACCAAAGAATCGGCAATAGTATCGATCACTAGTGCATGGGGATATTTTTTGACTCCTGTCAATTCCTCTACTTCCTTGTATTTAATCATCTTCCATCCAAGAAGTTCTCCAACACTGCACAGTCTAGTAACCGCTTCAATCGCTTCCTTCGAAAGAAGATAAGATTTTTCCAATATAATGTTGTCATCCTTGAATTTTCTTAAGAGGAACAAAATAACTTCTTCATCAGCAAACCAAGGGAATTCTCCCCATATATCCAAACCTAGGGTTTGCAAGTTCTTAAATTTGCTCGGTTCCAACCCTAATTCTAGTTTTTTTATCTTTCAATTATCGAATTCATCTAGCTCAACCCCTTTCAACTTTAGAGGAGTATTCCTACTTGATTCTTTGATAGAACTTTCCATTATAGCTCTTAAAATATAATAAAAATCTTCTATTACCTTCTTCTACAACTACGAGATAGGAAAAATTTTGACACCAGCTTTCGAGTACCCACAATTTTCTCTCTAACATCCTTCAAATCGCTTCAGAAAAGCTTTGAGAGAGTTCCAAGTCACTCTACAAATCCTTCAAATGTGTTGATGATCAAAATGATTTGAGAAACTTCCTTTATATTCCATCATTTTTCCCTAACTCACATTAATTGTAAAAAGCTGACAAACTTTTTCTTCCATTCAACTGAGAAACCCTAATTTTCTTCACACAAGAACATGTTTTCTTCTTTTCTATCGATTCCTTTTGCAACACCTCTATCCTGACATTCTTCACAACATATCCACTTGCTAGCATTTGACATGCCACATTTCTAGGGATTTTATTGATTTTATAATAAAGGTCCTCCTAAGACCATGCTAGGTATAGTTCTTAGAGGCTTCATCTACACCAGATGAGGGTACAGATGCATCAATAATCTTTGATTCTTCTTTCTTTTTCCATATCTTTATCATTTCCTACTTAACTTCTTCCTTTTCAACCATTTTCACCAGTTCATCATCTTTTACTGGATCAGATTGCTTCTCCTTTTTACTTTTGCAAACTTTTGAAATATGTCTTGGTTTCTTACAATGATAACACATAATGTTTCTTTGTCCAATTTGATTTCCATTCATCCCTATTCTGCATTGATTATCTTTATGTCCAAACACATTATAGGTATAACAATATCCATCAAAAGATTGATTTATCCTTCGACTAGAAAACTGATTAAACCTACTCCTACACTCAGTTGCCTTATGTCCAATTTTTTTACATGAAAAAAAAACACCACTAAATGATGAGTACATTTATGCATTCAGTTATCTAATAGGTGGTTTCCTTCCAAATCTTATTTTCTACTTTCCTTTATCTTGAGTCTTCTAATTATCCACTGGACTTGAATTTTTCATTTAACCATCAACTTCATTACCTAAGCCACTTTTGTCTTCGGAAGGTTTTTGTCCAGCTATTAACTCATCAAGCTTGGTGGAGCTTGTCTTAAAGTCATCTTCATAGAGTTTTTCTTTCTCAAGTTCTGCTTTCAGATTCATTACTTCCTATTCAAGCCTAGATCAAACATCAGCATTGCTTTGTATCACTATTTTCAAACATTCTTCAGTTTCAGTTTGGTATTCTCATCATTTTCTATCTTTAATTCTTCACTCACTTCTCTATATCTTTCTTTCAATTTCTTTACCTGCTCTTTCAACTTTAGAACACACTCATTTGCTTCATCAAGATTCTCCTTCAGATATTTTTTTTCAATTTTAGCCATGTCAAGATCTTCAAGGGTAGTCTAGAGCTCTTCTTTATCCATTGTTCAATCTGTAGGATCTCCCTCAAGTTGTTAGACTTCTCTAGAGGAACCAGAGCTCTGATACCAATTGTTGAATAAACTAGATACCGAGAGGGGGATGAATCAATATCTACTAAAAATTATTGAACAATTAGCATTAATTAATTTCATCATAGATTAGATAAGAGCAATAAAAAAGCATGAAATTTCACAACTCAGAAACATCAAATTTTAAGTGGAAAAACTAATGAGGGAAAAACCACGATGAGGATTAGCTCACAATATATAGTTAAATCAAAAAATGGCTCACTGCTAGATACAAAAAGCTCACTACTTACTAAGGACTTGCTGTCCAAAAATGGAGGCTCAATGCCTACAAAAATTTATAAATAAAAATGGCTAATCACCAAGGTTGAACTGATAAAGTTGTACAAGTGCAGATTTAGTTCCTTGTATGCTTAGAGTACTCGCTTGCAGATAGATCTTTAGTTTGCACACTTATAATTACTCCCTTCTTTGCATTCGCATTGTACATCACCAACCACTTCTTGTTCTTCACATCACACCAAGTTCTACTATTTCTTATAACTTCTTTGTATATATATACCTATATGCAATGGTTAGGTCAGCTTAAAAAATAATCCAACCATGTTATACAACATCACGTCGATTGGAACCAAGACTAGGTCTCACATATAATTCACAATCTAATAGACTTAATATTAGGTTAGCCAAGATTAACCTAATACTAAAATGCAATTACAAAAATTGATGCCAGTGCATCACCCAAACATTTCAGAATGCATACATACACGCTTCCATCTATTTTAAGCCCTTTTCCAAAACCATAGATCATATAGATTACCGGAGAGCATATGCGGATCAAAAACACTAAAATCACTAGATCAAATACCGAATGGGGTGCACACTGATACAAGGGTACCAGACCAACATGGTGAAATCAATGAAAATCTAAGATATAATTCCAACACATACAACAAGTTAAAAATGAAGAATTTTAGACCATGCAAGACCCTGAAGAAGCATGATTCAGGAAATGCTTATGAGGTAGAGTTGCCTAGTGGAATAAAAATTTCTCTTGTGTTCAAAATTACTAATTTGATAGAGTATCATGAAGGTGATATAGAGGAGGGGATGATAAAATAATAGTGGAAAATTCCATCACCTACTTTAGAGAAGGAAGAGATAGAATAAATCTTGGATAACTGTGTGGGTAGAAGCATGAGAAACAAGAAATATACATAGTACTTGGTTAAATGGAGAGGACTGCTTGTTGAAGATTCATCATGGTTGTTTGAGGCTGAGGTTAACTATCTTGCTTTCCCTCTAACTCCTAGGAAGTGACATGGTCACTTTTCAAATTTCCCTAGGTGTCTGATGTAGGAGCATCCAGTGGTGTATGGCAATCTTGCATCGCCCAAAAAAAATGTTTTCTTTATTTTGTTGAGTTTTTTTTAGTTCCATGATGGAACTTAAGGGGCATGAGATAGTTAGGAGTCAAAAATAGTGAAAAAAAGTCACTTACTATTTTTAGTAAGTTGGCCTAAATGGGCATGTATGGACCTAAAAATTTACCTGAAGGAGAAGAGCTGAAAAAAGTCCAGGTTATGAAAGAATCACCTCAATACCCTAAACAGTTTGGGAGAAATTAAATTTTTCATCTCAGGAAATTTCTCCAATGCGGATTCAAATTCAAATATAAAAATTTATAGGCCATGAAATAGCTTGAGAAATGGCCGAACCAACCTACATTTAGTTCATACATTGTAGATCTCTTTGAGAGCTTTCCAATGATATGCAATAATAGAAAATTAGACACCCAGATCAAAAGTTATGGCCCCACGAAGTTCCCCCTCTAAAAAGCGAATTTCATTAAAATTTCTTCTTGGGCCATAAATCAAACAACGAAACTTTTGGTGCCAAAACAAAAGGGAAAATTAAACTTTCTAGAACATTCTAGGATAGTTATTGGGTAAAATAAAAAAGAGCTTAGTGGGGGTTGTAGAAGGTGGATCCATTAGTGCAGATTGTGGCTCTGAATAATATTTTTCTTTCAAATTTGATTTTGTTGTAATGAATCAATCCCATGAGGTTGTATCATGTATGTTTTGAATCTGTAATTTCATTTTTCTGAAAATAATTGAAAGTGGGTTATTTTATGTCTTGCATCTTCTATGTTGATATCTATTGTTGTGTTTTGTGTGGTTTGGGTAGTGTATCCCTCATCATTAACTTAGCTAATTGATCTTTTAGAACACTAGAAGGATTGATTAAATATTTATCATCATAATACCTTAGTATTTTCTTCATAAATTCTTAAATATAAATTGAAGTATTAAAACCTTAATCAAAGACCTTCTTGAATTGATCTTTCACTAATTTGAGAAATTCAGTCCTCCATTTTGTTATCTCATGCCATTCAATTGAAAAATATTACTTCATCTCATCAAAAATAATTTCTATTAATTGTATAAACACTCACATTTTTGTTACTCATGATAAATTTAGCTCAAACACTAATAAATATAGGGAAAAATTATTCTTAAGCTTTATCCTATAATTCAAATCATATTGAATTTGTAATGTAAAATAAAAAAATCATCAATTCATTTGAATCCTTATAATATTAGACATTTTATCCATATCTTAGTATATTTTTCTATACATCTCATTTATTCTCAAGTTGATACATATTTTTTGGCCATGATAATACAAGGTGATACAACTAATAATAGGATTGTATAGGAAAAGCTATTATGGGTAATAAGTTAGTTGCTCCAGATATTCTATTAGTTATATCTTAGCTTTCATACCATTTCCCTTTATATCAAGTATTGAGAATTTTTTTGATTATGTGTCCTATTTTTAACCTCTCTTATTTTTTTGAAGTATTATTTTGTAGACATGGAAAATGTGCAATTTCAGTTTGACACACTTGATCTTGATTATTCACAGCATTTCCTCCTAAATCATACTCTCATATGTTCATCATATTTTGTCTCCCAATTTAATGAATCATTATTCATTTAATTAAGTCTTTTTCCTCCTATGATTAAATTAATCAATTTAATTTAATTAACCTTACATTTTTGTTTAATTAAATAAATCATTTTATTTGATTAAATTCTCTAAATTCCTCTTATTAAATTAAATAAATTAAACCTTATTTGATTTAATCTAGCACATTCCTACTTGGATAAATAAATCAAATTGTTTATTTAGTTAATCATTTCTTCTCAATTCTGATTTAAATTAATTCATCTATTTAAGTCAAAATTGTCAAATCATCTAAATCCTTCATTAAATTAATCAAATCCTTGATTAAGTTAATCCCTCTCACTAAAATCTTCTAGAGAATGCAACTTGCACAATAAATCGATTACTTTGATTTATTTAATTCTTTATTTTCCCTCACATAGCATCAAAAGGGAATATTCCCTGAATTTGAATTCAAAAATTCCAAGTGGACTTGTACATCCAACAAGGCATTCATTCCTCTTACATGTCCTTGTGCATTGAGCCAAGTGGCATTTATTTCATTCATTTTTCCCTCTCACATGTCATTTATCAAATTTGAAATTCCACCTAATTGCATTTATTGGCACTTTGGCCAAGATGTGCACAACCTTCAGCCATTCACATATTGACAAGTGGCACTTGGCCATTGGATGTTGAATGATCCCACATTGCTCTATTTCACTCTCTTTTCCAGTTTAGAAATCTATAAATTAGAGGCTTCTCTCTTTATTATTGATCCAGACAACTTTGAGTAAACTTACTATGCTCAAATACATCTTCATTTCACAGATTTCATGCAAGGTTATTCTCTTCATTTGAGAATTAATCTTGCCCATAACATCATTCAGCTTGTTCAAGGATTGGGAAAGGGTTGCTTACTACACAACAAGGTGGCACCAATCCACTATGAGATAAGGGGTTAATCATGTTTCTGTATTATGTTGTTGTTTAGTTTGTTTTGTTCTTGTTAATTGCATATTTCAAACATGGTTAAATATTTCATAGGAATGTCTAAATTTGCTGATTTGAACTAACTTTTATGCTAACATGAAACTATTTGAGTTGATTCTTTTGCAGATTTTAGCATTCACATATTGCTTGAGATATTATAATCTAACACTTTCATATCTCTTTCATCTTCGTAAACTATAGTATTTACATTTTATGAAATTCATTCTTTGTGTATTAGTGATAATACATGAGAGGAAGTTATCCTTAAGTTGAGATGGTTTAGCAAATAATGAAGCTATCAAAAAAATTACTCCACTAGTATATTTAAGTTTCTTTTTCTATTTTTCATTACATATATCCATATTATACTATTAGAAAGAGAATAATTTACTTTTATTGTATATTGAAATTCCTTGAGTTTTATATTAATCTTGTCTTGAAGGATGTTCAAGAGAATGAGGGGCAAAATATAGTATTGAACATAATATGAGAAGTTATTTTCAATGGAATATTTTTCTAAGGAGGAAGTTGACAATCAATAGCAACAACATGGATCTCTCTATAGACATTTTTCTTTGAGGGTATACTTGAGGTTCCATAGCCTTTTGCACAAAATATTTATTTTTTTGTTGAGATAAGAGAGATAGGATTCTACAATGGTACCTTAAGGAATCAATGAGAAGGAGAAGGAGGATGGTTGATAATTTGAGGAGAAAAAATAACTTTAGTAGACATACTTTGAATATCATTATTTGTGTGTTATTCATATTTGAATATAAGATTGTCCTTCCTGTAGAACTTCAATCACTCCATATTCTATATATAATCCTATTTTATATTTGAGACATTGAAATTATTTAATAAAAGCTCTTATGTAAGTAGTGGTTCCTAATATAGCACATCATTCTTTAATTGTACAAAAGGTTGTCAAGGATTTTTACATTTTCAATTTCCTTCTTTATTTAACTTAAGATCCTTGATTTTACTGTCTAACTAGATCAAACTCCTATTGATAACATACTAGATCCTTTTCACAATAGATTCATCCTCTTTAATAACCTAGTCCATTCTTAATTATTTAAATTGAATATTCCTCATATATCTTAAATTATACATTATAAATCACCATCATTAGACATGTCCTTTTATATTCTCTTTATTCTAAATGCCCTAATGTAAAATGTAATGAATATTGAGTAATTACTTTTGTGAATTTCATGTTTATCATCATAATAATCCCACTAATATTTAATTATAGTTTGATGTTTATATAATAATCCAACTATTCTATCCATGAACGATTTTGGGTCAAATTTTTTTCTTTTCTCAAAATAATAGAGTTGTATTTCAAATTTCTACCTTTTAAATCTTAGTGTTATAATGAGAAAGACATATTTAGTTGCCAATAGATAGAGGGAATATGATTCCTTATTTGTTGTTTCTTAAAAAAAATGGACATCACACAATTGCTTGTATAATTCAAGAAACAATGATTTATCACTTACATACATGGGGAGCATGTATGGTGCTTCTATATATAGCTTCCTATCTTGATTTATGTGAAATTTTAGAATCAAATGAACTAGTTCCCCCATGTGGTAATGGTTGTTATGGTTTTAAAGAAAAGACAATTATTCAAATCATTTCAAAGAACCATGATAGGATAGAATATGAAGGCATCATTGACCCTCTTCAAATGTTTCTTTCTTTAAGATTAAATTATGAGTAACACTCATATTATTATTTTTATTCTAGAATGGTGAACCGAACATTATTCTATACTGAGAAACTTGTCTGTTTGGCCAATTAATGCATAAGGTAAGGTAACATATAGAAGTTATTTGTATCTTGAGCTTTGAAATTTTTATGTAGATGATTTCTAATAAGTATTTCCTATTCAATATTGTGTTCTCTCTAATAATAAATAATATGAAAGAGAACATGTTGGAAGAATGAAGAAAATCACATCCCTTGTTAATGGTTTTGTTTTCATTGATGTCACCATGATATATGAGTTGCAACTGCAAGACTCTAAGTCACATCAATCTAGTATTTTGAACCAGTAATATAGAATCAACCTCCAGTATTTTGCTTCTGAATCCTCTCCAGTAAATAGTTGCTACTTTAGTTTTTGGGAAATGGTCTATGACTGAGAAATGCATACATGAATAGGAACTTGTTAGCACAGTTGTTCATGGTCATCTATGGTATCATTTATTGTCTTTTCTATTAGGTCTACTATTGGCCAACCTATCATACAATAGAAGATATAATGGATTAAATTTTGTTTGTATAATCCATGCCAACAACTATAGCATTCCACACAATTGAAGTATTATTAAGAGGTTTTTCAAGCTAACCTAATTGTTATCTTTGGGAAATCAGATATATATACAAGATTTTTTTGTAGAGTTGGAGATATAGATGGATATGTGTGTTGAGAAAATTTTAGCAGAGCATATGGAAGTGGAAAGGGCGAAGTGTGATCTATTGGCATGTGAATTCTCCTGAATTACAAAGGAACTAAATCTTCACTTGAGGTGTACTTCTATTAGTTCAACTCTAGCAGTTAGAAAATTTGTTACTTTATTTTTGCAGGTAGTGAGCCTCCCATTTTGGACAGTGAGTCTTGGTAGTAAGCCAAACTTTTGTAATATCTTATAAATAGTTATACTATATTATGAGTTAATCCTCACTATGGTTTTCCCACTCTATTTTTTCCACATAAAATTTTTGGTGTCTCTTGTGTTTTGTATTTCATGTTATGTTGATGATTTTTCTTATATTAATTATCATATGCTTTGGATTAATTGGATGGTATTTGTTCAATAAGTTTAAGAATATAATGATTCACCCCCCCTCTTAGTAAATTGGATATTTAACAATTGGTATCAGAGCTTGGTTCCTCTAGAAAAGTCTAACAACTTGAGGGAGATCTTGAAGATTGAACAAATGGAGGATAATGCAAAACTCTAGAATTATCTTGATGATCTTGACAAAGCTGAAAATGAGAATAAAAATTTGAAAGAGAATCTAGATGAGGCAAATGAATGTGTACGGAAATTCAAGGAACAATTAAAGAAATTCAAAGAGAGAAATAGAGAAGTCAGTGATCAACTGAAACAAGCAAATGAAGATATTACTAGACTGAAAGTTGCAAGTGGAAGAAAACAAGAGGATTGAAGAATTCTTGAATATAGAGATAAAGCACAAGTCTAATGAATGTTCTAGGCTTGAACAAGAAATAGTGAATTTGAGAGAAGAACTGGAAAAGGCAAACGTATGTGAGGACAGTTTCAAAACAAGCTCCACCAAGCTTGATAAATTGATTGTTGGACAAAAACCTTCTAAAGACAAAGGAGGATTGGGATTAGAAATAGGTGAAAGCTCTAAAGTAGTAAATGATAAAAATTATCAAGACAGAGGAAAGTAGAAAAGGAATTAGGAAGGAAACCACCTATCAGATAGTCAAATGCTAAAAGGCACCCCATCTTTTAATGGCACTTGTTTTTCCTATAATAATTTTATGAATAAGGCAACTGAATGTAGAAACGGGATGAATCAGTTTTCTATTTATTTCCTCAGATAATTCTATGTCTATAATAATTTTGGACATAGAGCAAGTGAATGCAGAACTCAAATGATGAATTGGTTTAATGGAGGAAGGATGAATCAATCCTTTATTGGTTATTGCTATAACTGCAATAAATATGGGCATAAAGTGAATTAGTGTAGAACAAGGTTTAATGGAAGTCAATCAAGTCAAAGAAATTTTGTATGCTATAACTGCAACAAACCAGGACATATTTTAAAGGTATGCAAAATTAAAAAGGGGAAATAAATTTATTCTGGAAAAGAAGAATGAACCTGAGAAGAAGGTTGATAAAGAAGAATTCAAGTAGGAAATGAGTAATATATGGAAAAATAAAGAAGATTCAAGGACTACTGATGCATTTGTACCCTCATCCGATGTAGATGATTCCATTGGTAACTAGACCTAGCATGGTCATAGGGGGAGCTTTATCATAAAATCCTTAAAAACCCCAAATTGTGAGCGTGTCAGATCCATGACATGAAGTAAAGTTGTAAGTAATCAATATGCAAAGGTTTTGGAAAAAAATTGGTAGCTTTTTCGAATTCCAAGTACATTAAATGTGAATTAGGGTATTGCATTAATCTATAAAGTGAAATTACAAAGGGATTTTGATCATTTGTGCACTCAAAAGAAGTAGAGAACAACTTGGAGCGGTTTAGAGCGAATTGAGGAGCGATTGGTGCAAACCCTATTTTCATCTATTTGTGAAGAAAAAGGTATTTTTGATTTTGTGCTATTGTGAGCTTGTGGAAATTCTTTCTTGAATCCTTTTAAGAGCTCGAAATATATAAAAACGCAACTCTTGTAGTCGTACAAACAAAAGAGAGACCTAGGCCATCCTATAGAAAAAATATTCGATGAAGGTTTTCAGAGATGACATGGTGAGTGCTTTCTCTTTGATTCCTCACAGTGTCATGCCAACAAATGATACAAGGATGTACATTAGGGTTAAGTCAGAAGAATTCAATCATATCAAATTGAATTTTATATGGATGCATGAACTCGCTGATGATAAATTCTAGTTAAAACCTGAATATTCAAATCTTATGATGATGAAGCTAGACTGTTGGAACAATTTTCCAAATTTCAATTCTACAGTGGATGACCCGTATGTAAATTTGATTCTTAGCAGAATAGATGATCAGTTCTTGTGGACTCATGAACCGCACTTGATAAAAAAGGAATCAATTAAACTCATCATCAAACTTTGCGACACCGGATTAGTACCTGTGTTGAAGGCAATGAAAAATGAAACGGTATCAAATCTCACTGGTGCTACCTATGACAAAAGGGCTCTAGCGATAAAACCTATTAAAAATCCAACTGTGAAGTATGTATCTATAATGATTGGCCACAAAATCTACTTCACCAATAGAGAGAACTTTGTTTTTTCTATAGCTATCTATACTAGTTATGATATGTTTGTAAATGGTACAAGTTATGATCTGTGTGAATTCCTTTGACAACAGCTACTTGAGAACTTGTGGATGTCAAATGAGAAGGAGTACCCATCTAAGTTTGGTTCTCTAATTGTATGTTTGTTATTCTAATTTTTGAGAATGCTTTTGAGAAAATCTGGAACTGTGTGTTAGGATCCATCTTAATTAGTTTCCCATCACATCTTTGAGCACATCAGGAATTTGGGAAATGTAGAAAATGGGATTCTTTTATGTGTTTAAGAAGAATATGAATGAGTGAGATAGAATTCCAAGGAAGATTGTGGAGAAATACAAAAATGATATTATATTTCATGTATCTTCTAATGAGTGTATGATAGAAGCGGTTGAACCTCGAACCATTTGGATTCAGCCTATGGGTTATGAAGTATTAGAAGATGATGCTGAAGGATATGTGCAACTCTTGTTGAAGAGTCCTGAAGATCTAAATGAACCCCAGATTGGGACTTATGCAGAAAAATTTAGGGAAGTTCGCTTGGAGCAGAACAAAGCTAAGAGTGATAAAAACATGGAGAAAATGCTTAATCAATGTTTCACACCTAAGCAGTTAGCTCGAGCAAGATTTGTTTGAGGACATAATTCTACAGAATTACCCAATCTAAGGAGATCCAACAAGACCCCTCCTTCCACACCAACTTTTGGACCAACTACAATGAAGTCAGTAGCCAACACTCTTGATAAAGACAAAGGACTCGACTCCCTCCGGACTGACTACAAGATTAGGAAAAAGGAAAGGTGTTCCTCTGGTAGCTCCTATCAAATGAAGAAAATAAAAGTCTACTAGAAAAAATAATATGAGAATTATGGATGATCAAGAGGAAGAGGAAGAATACCCTGCTACAAATTTGACAAGAAAAAGAAGGGTGAGTGTCTCCTCCCGTGAAGCTTCATCACAGGAAACTAGTAAAGTCTAATATGTGTCATCTTCAGATGATGAACAAGATGATCATGAAGCAAAGAAGGCCAAAATTACAAAAGAGATTATGTTGGATCAGGAAGAGAAAAACACCTCTCTGGTAAGACATGGTTCCCCTCTTAAACTTGACATTTTGGTGAGTAATTTGGTGAATCAAGATGATATGGTGAAGTCTACTATAGAAGTGTGTAATTTAGTAGGAGAAGAGGATAAAGAAATAATAATTTTGGCCATCATCAAATATGTTATTATTTTGAAATCCAAATGGGACAACATTATGTGTGGTGTTCCTAAAAATTTATGGGAAAGACTAAGGAAAATGAGAGTAGAGGTAGTTGAGTTAGAGGAGAAAATAAGAAACAAAGCATATAAAGAAATTGCACCCTCTCTAACTCTAGATAACTTAGAATCTTTGAAAAGGATTTGTGCCAAAAAAATTTAGGGAGAAAAGAAGAGTTAATACCCTGATGACAAAAGATAAGAAATAAAATAGAGAAATAAGGAAGGAAACAATAAGCATTATTAGAGAAACTGAAGAAAAGTATGGCATGATTGGTGCATTTGGTTCGGCCTTTGAACCTAGAAAAGAAACTTCTACAAAATTTGTGGAAGAACCTTCTTCCAGTGCTACTAATGATTATGAACCTTTGGAAGTGAATGACAATAATGTCCCTCCAGAAACTGGTAGTACAGATCTTCTACCAGAAATAAATGTTGATAATGAGAATTCAAAAACTGAAAAACTTATAGAAGAGAATGTTGAAGCAAAAGTCCATGTTACTACCACTCTGGTACACCCCAATGAAGAAGATAAAGATAAGGAAGAAGAAGAGAAAAGGGAAGAAGAAAAATAAGAGAAAATCAAAGAAGATAAGGTAGAAGAAGAAAAATCGGAAGAAAAGGAAATGGAAAGGAAGAATGCAGAAGCTGGAAATACAAAAAATGAGAATGTAGAGGAAGAAAAGGCAGAGGAGGAAGTAGAGGAATTTGATAGATCTGCACGAAAGAATGAAGAAGTATCCCAACAAGCTGTAGGATCACATAAGTCCACTAGAGAATCCTCCTCTAGTGATGATGTTTTGAAGGGACTATTGTCAAAGAAAATTAGATTCCAACTGGTAATTCCTCTGGAACTCTTGCAACTTCCAATGAATCAAGGTTATGCAAACCTGAACAAGATTTCTCTAGTACATAAATTGGTGTTAGGTGATGTATTTCATGCATCCGGAAAGAGAGAAATCTTAGAAATGCATTAGAAAGGGACTAATCTTATTGAAGATTCCATTAAGGATCTATAGGATGTTACACCAGATACATTTGTTAATACATCTTTCTCCGATTGAGAACTTAAAGATTCTTTTGGACTCCTTCAAGGAGCATGCTATGGGACTTATTGAGAAAACAAAACAAGATGCAATGAAGATGAATGAGAAAAGGGTGTTGATCCTTCACAAAAAATGTCCCTCAGAAAATGCCAATGTAGAGAAGAGCCTTGAAGTTGTGAATTCTTGTGAAGATAAAACCAATTTTGTGCTTACATACTATATAAGGTGGCCTAATGCCACTCAAAGCATAAAATCTCTCACGGAATCCATTGAGTCCCAATTGACCACTATCTCTGGCACCTATAATGCATCAATGGATAGAGATACATCACCTTGGAATGCAATTTTTGTGCATAGAGAAAAGTTCGTTATGTTATAGAAGCTGAAAGAAGAGATAATAAAAAAAATTGGCTTGCTTGTTGATAGCATGAGACTGAAGTATGCTTCAGTAGCCAATGCTTTGCCTAAAGTCGAGAATTTGGACAAAATAAATCTGATGTCAAATACTTCAAATGAAGTTGAAGAAAATTTTATTGCTTTAGAATCTTTGTGCAAGCTGTTGGTATCTGCTAAGAAGAGTTGGGAGGATGGAAAAATGACTTGGCAAGGCATTTTATAGGAGCTACAAACTGCCCCCTCCTCTGAGAATTCTTTTTTTTTCTATTTTACATTGGATGAGATAACTCCTCAAGGGGAGTTCAAAAGTTTGATTCCATGTGTTTGAACATTCTGGACCATGTGTACATATCTATCATTTTTTTTGGATGTTGTGGTTGTATTGCTCATATGTGGTTGTCATTGATGTCAATACTATTAGCATTGGTGATGCTTAAGGTTGTATATGTCGAGGATGTTGAGAAAATTGTAATAAATATATTGCAAGTAATTTGTGATGCTATGAAGATCCAAATGGTGAAAAGTTTTGTATGTTGATAATCATAAGGTGTGCACTAAAGGGTTTGTTTCTAAGCCTATCTAGTATGTTGTTTGAAATTTTCATTGGTACGCATCAAGAATTGAGAAATTTATGAATATTTATGTTCCTATAGTTATTCAGTTACTGTAGCAAGTGTTTCTAGAAGATGAGATTGCAATTATGGTTAATTTGGTTGTTGCATATATTTCTAAGATGATCAATAATTTTTCTAGATCTTGCTCTATTAGTTCAGTACGTTCGCATTCATCAGAGTTCTCATGATTGAAGATATTTTCTTGCGTGTTCAAGTTTTTCATGTTCTTGGACGACATGATGGTGATAGCGTATTACAGATCTCTATGGATTAATACATTATTGTTTCATGCTTGAAGGTATTTATTTGGGTCCTCGCTATGTTGTGACCCACTTGTGTTGGTGTGCATTAATTTTTATTTATGTATTGAGGCTGACAATTGTAATTTATTCTTTATTTATGGTCGATAGAGTAGTTGATGTAAGTTTGTGTAGCGGATATATAAGAGTGGTTGTTTTCCTCATTTTGATGTATGCTCAATGTGTGTATGTGAAGTACATGTGTGAATAAAGATCAAATCATTCAAGAGTAGAGAAGAGTGTGAAAGAGATTGAGAAGAGTGTGGAAGAGTTTGACCATAGTGTGTAGAAGTCTTTTTGTGCTTAACTAGAACTGTCATCAAGCTTTTGCAGAAGCTAATTTCTCAGTTCAACCTCATTAGATGGATTTAATCTGATTATTGTATGTAAGGTAGTGAGCCTTCCTCTAAATAGTGAGATCTAGGTAGTGTGCTTGAATGCATGTTCATTCCCTATTTACTCTCCATTATACTTTTAACAAGGTATAATCTTGTGGACTAACATCCACCACGATTTTCCCCTAACAGGGTTTCCACATCTAAAATCTTGGTGTTCATGTGTCTCTGATGTGTTACTGATTTATGCTTGCACTTTTAATTATCAAATCTAAGATTAAAGGTTGATTAATGTTGAATAAGTTTGATTTTGGTAACAACTGACTCACCCCTCCTCTTAGTTGTCTATTCTTGTTTTGCCAACAATTGGTATCAGATAAGGTTCCTCTGAAGGAAAAACTTAATAGCTTGAGGTGATCCGAGATGGCATCATACAAGAAGGAGAGTCTTAGATTCAATGCAGCAAACTACTCTCTTTGGAAGGTCAAAATGGAATGTCATTTGAAGTGCATTGGTGAGCCTTTCTGGAAGATTACAAAGAATGTGTATACTATCCGTCATAATGGTCCATCTACTGCTAACGAAGTCAAAGAAGCTAAAACAAATACCAGGGCTATTGAAGTAATGTCGAGTGCTTTGAAAAATTCAGAGATGTCAAATGTGTTAGGTCTGAAGACTGCACATGAGATCTAGAAAAATTTGGAAACATTGTATGAAGGAGATCCACTAGCAAAAAGTGCTAAACTATAGATACTAAAAGGCAAGTGGGAGGACATGAAGATGAGTGAAGATGAGAACATCCATTCTTTCTCTCAAAAGGTAAATTAACTGGTGATGAGCATTATATGTGTCAGTGGAATTTTGGATGAAGAATAAATTGTGGCTAAGATACTTAGATTTGTGCCTCCTTCCTACAAAGAAAAAGCTCATGCTATTGATGAACTCAAGATAGTGACAAATGTGACAAGAGACATGTTGATTGGAAAAATTGTTTCCTTTGAGTTAAGTGAGTTTGGTGAGTCTACTCCTAAGATAGAATCTACATTTAAGAATATTGTATCTGCGAAAAACAAGCAGAGATATGATGTGGGAGAGAGTTCCAAAAATACATTCAAGTATGAAGATGAGATGAAACAAATTGAAGATGAAGAAAAAGAATTAGAAGAACTAGAATCATTGATTGTGAAAAGAGAAGACAAGGGTCATGGTAAGTACAAAGGAAAGTTACCTATACAACATTTTTCTTGCAATAAAATAGGTCATTTTGCATCAAGGTGTCCTAAAAGAGTCTCTAAGTATAAATATGAGAAGACTAGATTTCAAAAGAAATCCTATTATGTTGAAGAAGGTGTTACTGATGATGAATCTGATAAAGAAACTAGATATGAAGATGAATGGGTATTCATTGATATCAAAGAAAATGGTCAGGTGTCCAGTGAATCTACTAGTAATGTGAATTTTGAGAAAGATCTTGCAGAAAAAAATGAAGAAAAGGATGAATGGGTAATTGATATCATATTTTCACATCATACGACTAGTGATAAAAGAAAGCTTGTAAGCTTGGAAAACTATGATGGTGGTGTTGTAAGATTTGGAGACAACAATTCTAGTGTGATTCGTGGTAGAGGCACTACTTCTTTTGGTGGTAAGCATAATACTAAGGATGTTCTTTATGTAGAAGGTTTAAAGCATAACTTGTTGAGTGTTGGATAGATGGTAGACAAGGGTTACAATCTTTAGTTCAAGGATGGTAAGTGTAGAATAAGGGGAAGTTTTGGAAATATGATTGCTTTAGGTACAAAGACAAGAGGTAATATTTTTCATTTGAGTTTTGCTAGTGAAATTTATTTAATTGCTCAAGTTGATGTAAGCTAGTTATGGCATAGGAGATTTTTTCATGTGAAATTTGATAACATTGTTAAGATAAGCTCTACTCGAGCAGTTAGAGATCTTCCTAAGTTAGTAAAGCCTACTAACACTATGTGTAAGGAATGTCAAATGGGAAAGCAGACCAAAAATTATTTTTGAAGAAAAAGGTATAACTTTAATGGAGTATTGGACTTGATACATACTGACGAATGTAGTCCATCTAGAATCAAAAGTCTCCAAGGTGAAAGGTACTTTATGTTTCTTATTGATGATTACTCTAGAATAATATGGGTCGCTTTCTTAAGAGAAAAACATGAAGCATTAGAAAAGTTCAAAAGCTTCAAAGCTATGGTAGAAAATGAGAGAGGTCAAAAGATCAAATGCCTAAGGTCAGACAAAGGTGGTGAATTCACTTCCCAGGAATTCAATTCTTTCTATGAAGAGCATAGAATCCAAAGACAACTATCTGCTCCTTGAACCCCTCAATAGAATGGAATTTTTGAAAGAAAGAACAAAACCATTATAGACAACGCTAGAACCATCATGTTGGAAGCAAATGTTCCTCATTTCTACTGGAGAGAAGATATAAGTATTGTTGTGTATACCATTAATTGAGTAAATGTCAGTAGTAACTCTGGTAAGACCCCTTTTGAGCTATGGTTTGGTTATAAGCCTATTGTCAAATATTTCAAAATCTTTGGAAGAAAATGCTACATCAAGAGAGATGATGATATAGGAAAAATTTATGCTAGAAGTGATGAACGAATCTTTCTAGGTTATTCTACTAAGAGCAAACCTTACTGGTGCTTTAATAAAAGGTTGAAAAAAATGGTTGAAAGTGAAAATGTCAAAGTTGATGAAGATATTTATAGACCATCTAGATGTAGTGGATATGATTTAGATGATCAACATGATAGTACTAACAATGGAAATAATGTTTAGACACAAAATCAACTTCAAACTATTTCGGTGAACCAAGGGCATCAAGATGTAGAAACTAGAAAAAGTACAGAAGAAAGAACATAAGAACAAGAAGTCAGAGAAAATACTAAAAATCCCAAGTATGTAAGGAAAAATCATTCTGACAATCAGACCATAGGAGATGAGAGCAAAGGTGTGCAAACTAGACGAAGAATTTTAGAAGAGTATTGTCTAATTTCCAAAACTGAGCCTAGCAATATCAATGAAGCATGCAAAGATGAATATTAGATGGAAGCCATGAAAGAACTAAAGCAAATAGAGAAAAATGATACATGGGATCTTGTTCCTAGACCTCAAAACAAAAATTTGATTGGAACCAAATGGGTGTTTTGGAATAAGCTAAATGAACAAGGCAAAGTGGTCAAAAACAAAGCAAGACTGGTTTGCAAGGGGTACTCACAGATGTAAGGTATTGATTTTGAAGAAACTTTTTCCCCTGTTGCTATAATTGAAGCTATAAGATTATTTATTTCTTATGTTGCTTTCAAGAATTACAAATTCTATCGAATGGATGTAAAGTCAGCATTCGTAAATGGTGAGTTAGAAGAGGAATTCTATGTTAAGCAATTGAATGGATTTCAACTTACTAACAAAGAAAAAATGGTATGCCAATTGAAGAAAGATCTATATGGACTTAAGCAAGCTCCTAGAGCTTGGTATGCTAGATTGGATAAATACTTGTTGAAGCTTGGATTCAATAAAGGTACTGTTGATAGCAATTTGTAATTCGAGTTGGATCATAACAAATAATTGATCATTGAAGTCTTTGTTGAGGATATTATTTTTGAAGTTGATGATGAAATGAAAAGTGAGTTTGAAATGTCAATGGTAGGAGAGCTGGAATTCTTTTTAGGACTACAAATTACTCAGTTAGATGATGGAATTTTTATATCTCAGTCTAAGTATGTGAAAGACTTATTGAAAAATTTTGGTATGGAAGATTCAAAGCTAGTTAGTACAACTATGGTAACCGGATGCAAGCTTACACAAAATGATGATTCTCCTAAAGAAAATCAAACAAGAAACAAGTCAATGATTGGTGGATTACTCTATTTGACTCGGACCATACCAGACATTATGAATGTTGTGTGCATGGTTGCTAGATATCAAGCTGATCCAAAGGAATCACATATGACTGCAATAAAGAAGATTTTTGTAGACTTAAAAGGAATGGTTTATCTTGATCTTTGGTATCCTAAGGATGATGATCTTATCCTGAGTGCTTTCACTGATTATGATTGGGTAGGAGATGTGGATGACATAAAAGGTACAAGTGGTGGTGCATTATTCTTAGGGAAGAAGTTGGTATCTTGGCTAAGCAAAAAGCAGAACTCCATTTCCTTATTCACTACTAAGGAAAACTATATTGTTGTTGCAAACAGTTGTACTCAAGTATTGTGGATGAAGCAGATGCTGAGAGATGTCAAAATTTAGTATGAAGAACCTATTGCTATATTCTATGAAAATTCCAGTGCCATAAACATTTCTAAGAATCTAGTGCTACATTCAAAGATAAAACATATATCCATCAAATATCACTTCTTGAGAGATAAAGTATGTGACAAAGAAGTTAGACTGGAGTATATACCTACCAAGAAGAAAATTGCAAACATCTTTACTAAACCATTTGTTAAGGATACTTTTGAGTACCTCAAAGGAAAGATAGGGGTGATTTCCCCTCCTAATCAAAACTAAGTGATATAGGTCCTTGCATCAGTCTTTGAATTCACAACCATATCTTATTTTAGATTGATGTTGTGATGGCTTCTACTCAAGGGGAAGAAGAGTCAAGAAAAGGAGAGAAGAGGTATGAGAGAAGAATTGCAGATCAAAGGGAGAAAAGTTTATGAACAACCAGTTGTGTTGATGGTATTATTTTTCACATCATGTGTTGCCATCAATGCGAAAGGGGGAGATTGTTGGATGTTGTGGTTGTATTTTTGATATGTGGTTGTCATTGATATCAACACTATTAGCATTGGTGATGCTTAAGGTTGTATATGTTGAGGATATTGAAAAAATTGTAATAAATATATTGCAAGAAGTCTATGATGTTGTGAATATCCAAGTGGTGAAACATTTTGTACATTTATAATCAGAAGGTGTTCATTAAAGGGGTTTTTTATGAGCCTATCTAGTATGTTTTCCAAAAGTTTCAGTGGTACGCATCAAGAATTGAGAAATTTATGAAGATCTATATTCCTACAGTTATTCAGTTACTATAGCAAGTGTTTTTGGAATATTAGATTGCACTTCTGGTAAATTTGGTTGTTGCGTATGTTTCTGAGATGATCAATAATGTTTCTAGATCATGATCTATCATTTCAGTACGTCTGCATTGGTCAGAGTGCTCGTGATTGAATATTTTTCCTTGTGTGTTCAAGTTTTTCATGTTCTTGGCCAACATGATGGTGATAGCATGTTGCGGATCTCTATGAATTAATACTTTATTGTTTGGAATGCTCAAAGGTGTTTATTTGGGTCCTTGCTATGTGACTAACTTGTGTTTGTGTGCATTAAGATTTACTTATGTATTGAGGCCGACAGTTGTAATTTATTCTTTATTTGTAGCTGATGAAATAGTTGATGTAAATTTGTATAGCGGATATATAAGAGCAATTATTTTCCTCATTTTGATGTATGTTCAGTGTGTGTATGCGATGTACATGTACGAATAAAGATCAAATCATTCAAGAGCAGAGAGGAGTGTGAAAGAGATTGACCAAAGTGTGGAGGAGTTTGACCATAGTGTGTAGAAGTCTTTATGTGCTTAACTGGAATTGTCATCAAGATTTTGTAGAAGCTAGTTTCTCAGTTCAACCTCATCAGATGGAATCTGATTATTGTATGTAAGGCAGTGACCCTTCCTCTGAGCAATGAGCTCTAGGAAGTGTGCCTAAATGCATGTGCATTCCATATTTATTCTTCATTATACTTTTAACATGATATAATCTTGTGGACTAACATCCACCATGTTTTTTCTTCTAATAGGGTTTTCACGTATAAAATCTTGGTGTTCATGTGTCTCTGATGTGTTATTGATTTATGCTTGCACTGTTAATTATCAGATCTGAGATTAAAGGTTGATTAATGTTGAATAAGTTTGATTTTGGTAACAACTCATTCACCCCCTCTTAGTTGTCTATTCTTGTTTTGCCAACAATTTTACCTTTGTCCTTGATGTCAAAGGGGGAGAAGAGGAATAAGAAGTAGAGCACATTTTGTACAATTTTGTATATTCTTTTTGGCACATGTTACCATCAATGAAAAAGGGGGAGACTGTTGGAAGAATGAAGAAGATCATATCCCTTGTTAACAGTTTTGTTGTCATTGATGTCACCATGATATATGAGTTGCAACTGCAAGACTCTAAGTCACATCAATCTGGTATTCTAAACCAGTAATACAGAATTAGCCTCTGGTATTTTTCTCCAAAATCCTGTCCAATAAATAGCAGCTACTTCAATTTTTGGTAAATGGTCTATGACTAAGAAATGCATACATGAATAGGAATTCATGAGCACAGTTGTTTGTGGTCATCTCTGGTATCAATTTTTGTCTTTGCTATTAGGTCTAATATTGGTCGACTTATCATATAATAGAATATGTAGTGGATTAAATTTTGTTTGTATAATTCATGTTGACAACTATAGTGTGCCACACGATTGAAGTATTATTAAGAGTTTTTTCAAGCCGACCTGATTGTTATCTTTGGGCAATGAGATATATATACAATATTTTTTTTGTAGAGTTGGAGATATAGATGGATATGTGTGTTGAGAAAATTTTAGTAGAGCATATGGAAGCGGAAAGGGCGAAGTGTGATCTGTTGGCATGCGAACTCTCCTAAATTACAAAGGAATTGAATCTACACTTGAGGTGTACTTCTATCAGTTTAACTTTGGTAGTTAGCCATTTTGTTACTTCATTTTTGTAGGAAGTGAGCCTCCCATTTTGGACAGTGAATTCTGGCAGTAAGCCAAAATTTTGCAATATCTTATAACTAGTTATACTATATTGTGAGTTAATTCTCACTATGGTTTTTCCCACTCTAGGTTTTCCATGTAAAAATTTTGGTGTCTCTTGTGTTATGTATTTCATGTACTATTGATGATTCTGATTATCTTAATTATCATATGCTTTGGATTGATTGGATGGTATTTTTTCAATAAGTTTAAGAATATACTAATTCACCCCATCCCCCCCCATCCCCGCTCCTGCCCCTCTCAATATATTTACTATTTAATAGAGCATCCATGGTTAAATTTATTTGGTATTTAAGCTACCTACGATTATATTCAATATAGTGATCAAAATTACTTATATCTTATTGGAATTCACTTAAGTGAAGTGTCTTTGAAAACCTTGTAGAAGAAAAGAATGATGACTAAAGGGATAATTCGTCACATGTGTTCCTCTTCTTTTAGGTGATTGAACTTTAGAAAAAACATTAGAAAAAATCATTTTATCATGAAACTATTGGTAAAAAATGAAAAGAAATGAACATGTCTAAACCTTGTAAGGGCCCACTTTGTTAATATCCACAAATTTATGGTGAATACCCTCACATGTATCACAATTCTTATTATATTTCTAGTTTAAAATTTCAACATGTCTCTTTCATCTAATTGCATTTGTGTTGTTGCAATGCAACTTCCTTTGTATATTGTTAGTTTATTCATAAAAATTCATGTTGTTTGTCACACAATTTTCTTAGAAATAAAATTTTCAAATAATGTAAATAGAACAATAGCATGTACATATACTCATATTAGATGGGTCTCATAAAATAAATGTTTTGAAATGTTCAATATTTTATTGTTCATGTGGAAGGATACAAAGTAGAATGACTAAATGAATAAGTAGTTGCATGTTGTCTACTTTTAGCTAATTGAACTTTAAATGATTACATTAAACAAACAATACAAGATAAAAGGATAATTTCAATAAAATTGTAAAATACCTATAATCACACCAACATATATTTAAAAATTAAAAAATTCTACACTAACACAAATTAACTATTTATTTTAGAACTGTTTTATTTTTAAATAGACATAGTTTAAGAATAATTAAGCTATAAAATTATAGTTATAACCAAGTAATTAAATACAAACTAAAATATAAAATAAATATATATTGACAAAGATTAAAGTTAATCTATTTTTAAATTAAATATTTTTAATTTATAAATTGAAGTTTACAAATTAAAATAGAATCTATACTGGAAAATAAAATATAAATTTACAAGTATAATATGATATATTCACTACATAATTAAAGATTTCTATACTATTAACAAATATTTATATTAACTTATACTCTGATCTCATTTTTTACCTAGATTATTTACTGGATAAATCTACATACATCTTATAAAAAATAAATATATATTATTTACTGGTGTTGACATTGACATTTCAACGGTAATATCGAAGCCTGGTTTTTTTTTTTCCAGATTTCATTGACTCGTGCTTTTAGTGCGTACTATAAAGCTTTTGGATTGTCAAACATGGCCACCTTTACAGTCTAGAAAAAACGGAAAGGCACAGAAAAGGATGGTTTGAAATGCAGAACGAACTAAATCACATGGTTTAGAAAATATGATGGATAGTTTACTATTATGAGATTTTCAATTTATTTTTGAGTGGTCAAAGTATGCGATTAAATTGTATTGAAGTTTTTGAGTTGTCAAACACACAATCTAATTAAAATATATTGCGTAATTAAAGTAATTTAAAATAGAATGAAAAATATAGAAATGATGGTCTAGTTAGAAGGAAGAATGTAATTATGTTTTCTGTTAGGTAAGTCTTCTATTAAAAATAATAAAAAATATATAATCATAAAATCATAATAATAAACATCATTAACAAAGACCAAGTAGTTAATATTTATTGAAAAGATTATCTTTAGTCATGTATTCACAAGATTATGAATCTCATACATATAATGAAGGTAAAGTATGATTTTGTTGCAATTGTAAACATTGTATCTCAAACAATGGCTACTCGTCATTACAATAACTAATTAATTTCAATTACTAAGTACTGCTATCCACAAACCCTTGTATTCACCTCACTCATTAAATGTGCATCACTAATTATCTAAATTAAATCTATTCTTATTCTATTACTAAATTAAATAAATTCAATTCAATACCACACCATTATTTGTATGTATTGTTATGCTACCAAAATTATTCGAGAATTGTAACAACACTTGTGACTCTTGAAAGAGCCTACCTTTGAGATTGTATTGTTACTAATTTATTTATAGTCAATACATTGGGTTATGCTTTTGATGTGAGATTTTCTCTTGAAAGGGTTTTTCCCACATAAATTGGTGTTATATTGTATTGGATGTTTTGCTTCACAATAATTGTTTAATAGTCTTAAAAAAATGCACAATATCTTTTTAGTAGATTGGTGTAGGAAATGTTTTCACACACTTTGCTTCATTTTAGTTGGTATTGCATGTAGACACATAAAATCTTATTTTACCCAACCACACTTAATTTTAACCTATCCTTAGTCATTAATTAAATAAATATTTATTATATTTAATTATTCTCATCCTTTTCCCATCTTTATCTTAATTCTTTAATTAACTTTTAATATTTACTATTTATTTATTTTTGTCTCATCATCATGATCTCATTAATTAAATAAATACTTTAATTATTTAATTGATTCCCCTTTATCCTCTATCCTTGTCCATCTAATCCTAACCCTCTATCTTGTTCACATTATGTCGCAAGTGTTCCCTTCACATGTCTAACTAACTCCTTGTTTAGATTCATTAAATCTAGACACCTATCCAAAAGTTAAACTCACTTTTCATTTTATCCACTCATCTCATTTAAACCTCTTAATCCTAGACATTTTTAAAAAAAAAATATCCTTATCCTAATTCTAAACTTATATCTTATCCCACATGTGCCACTTATCATATGAATACATCTTTGATCCAAAGCCTATCCCTCCTCAAACCTTAGCAATCCATCATCAATCATTCTTAGCCATTGATTTTTCATCTTCAAGACTCTATATCTAGAGGCTTTGATCCTTCATCAACCATGAAATTTGAAGCTATCATACCTACATGTCATTTTTTATCTCTTATCTTACAATCATATCTTGAGGTTATTCTAGAGTATTGAGCAATCCACATATCAAAATCAAAGATAAAATCAAATGGAATAAGTATGCACTCCATTTCCACTCATCAAGGAGAGAAGAAAAGATTCTATGTGAAAGTATTGTGTCTTGTATTTCTTTAAATAACATTTTATTTACCTTCAATAATTTTCCATCATCCTCATTTTGGCATGCTCGATGGGAGCCACATCCCTGTTTAACCTTTTCTAGTAAAACTTTCATGTTTTTTGTGATCTTAAAAACATTTTTTGGTCCCTATAGAGAATGGGATTCGCTACTCATGAGTCTTTTTATTCTCAAGATATTCCCAAGGGGTGAACTACCCTAAACTACCTCATGGAACAAAGCGAGAGTTCTAGAATCTAAAAGAGAAAATCGTGAAGGTTTTTTAGACAAACTAGCAAGCTCTCAAACAAAGGATGGTAGCATGGGCCTGGGATGATAGCACGATGTGTTGGTGACCATATGAACTAGAAAGTGAGTTTATCACGAAAAAAAAACAAAACAACTACTAGCAATCTAATTACTAAGAACTTCTAGAATGTAAGAAAATAACATAATACAATAAGATTGAAGTAAAGTAAATGGTAAGGTAAGATAAGCTAAGAGAATAAGAAATAGAAAATGCTCACAAGAACCCAAGTAATGAATCCTCTAGCATGTGAATATCTTCAATACCTACATGCGTAAGATCTGGAGAAAATTTTGGGGCTATATAGGGGTTTGCCTCAGTTAAACCCTTGTTTTGGTGTTCCCACCTCCACAGACAACTAAATAGATAGAAAGAGATAGAAATGGTATGAATGCAAGAGTGATAAAAGCAATCCTTGCTCGAGGAGGAAAAATCGTATTACGAAGTATAGGTGATAAAAGAAATCGCCACTCAAGGAGGAGAACCTATATCACAAAATATAGAGATGTAATGGATAGGGATATGTGAAATCCCAGGATGCTTGTAAGCACAAGATAAGGGAGATAGAGTTGCTAGAGCCAAGGGAGACAAAAGCAACTAGAAGAGCCAAGAGTGTTGCAAAGAGTGTTGTAAGAGCTTGAGAGTGTTGTTGTAAAAGAGAGAAAGAGACTATACTTAGGATGAAGAAGACCTACAAAACAAGCACATTAGACTAGAAAGAATTGTACGAGACAAAAAATGTTAGAACATAGGCACACAACAAACTAAAGGATTTGAGTCAGCAAAGTAAAAGAGACCTTGATGTAAAATGTTGTCTCAATACTATGTGTCATCCCCAAATTAGGAAACAATCACATAGAATAATTCTTAAACAAAGAGAAGAATGTAAGGATCAATTGCTTCAAGAGAAGAATGCATCTAAAAGTTAGGGAAGCAACCAATGTCAAAGAGAGAAAGAGCACATTCTTAGGACAAAGAAGATGTATATGCTCAATCCAATATACAAAATTGAGAAGTAAGAGAATTTAAGAGAAAGATGGAGAAGCTAGAAAGGAATTAAAATTCCAAGAGAGATGGCTCTACAAGTACTCTCTCCTGAGGAGGTTTGAATGAAGCACATCAAAGGCTCGCAGACCAACAATGGATGAATCCTGTAGGATGTAAGCACTTCACAAGCATTTGAACCTACAAAGAAGGTGTTCCCCCAAGTACTCTCTCATGAAGGAAGTCCAATGTAAGAGGGACGTGACATAGTCAAATTGGAAAGCAGCTTAACAGACATACTTGCAAAGCAACATGTTAATCCGCAAATAAAAAATGTTAGGAAAGCTTGATGCAAAGAAGCTCTATAGGTTCTCAATCTTGTAGAGAAAGAATTATCAAAGAATCCCATGGCTACTACAAGTTGTGTTATAGGATAGTCACAGAAAAGATAGGTCTAGTCGTGCTACTCCCAAGCTAGACAACAATGAATTCATTTGAGACAAAATATTTCAAAGGGGGTTCCTCGAGAATCCATTCAAAAGAGAATGGGTCCACTCAAGGGATGCTTCATTTGAAAGACATAGAGAAGAGAGGGGTTCCTTTAGAAGGACACACATCTCTAGAAAAAATCATCACTGCCCCCAACATATAGGGAAGGAGAACCATGCAAGATACTTAGAACATACATGATAGAGGTAGACCTTGATATCACTTGTCATTTGAAGAAGAGGTAGGTGCATCATCAAATAAATGAGCTATGAAACCTAAATCATGAAGTTGTATTTTATCCTTCAAGGCCTTACATTCACTAGTAGAACGGCTACGCACTCAGTGGTGTGCACAGAAAAAATATGTTTCTTTATCATGCTTATGGAATTTCTTACGTATAGGAGGAGGAAAAGTAACTAAGTAGTATTTGAGAAGCCTCATAAAAATATGATCTTGCTTGGATAAAGAATGAGGAGTACGAAGAAACCCTTTCTCTTGTGGGGAAAGACTTGACTAGTCACAAGAAGACACGAATATAGAAGATAATGGAGCATGAATATTTTCAAGAGAATGAGATTGAGTAGAAATCATGTCACCATTCAACCATGATTTCCATTTAGATTGTTCATTCAAGTAACCAAGCCCCAAATTATGCTTATAAGGTGAAAATTATATAGTGACCTAAATGTTTTGTTCATTATTCCCACAACCTTTACACCTATATCCATATTTAGATACAAGCTTAAAGCAAGGGCCATAACGTGTTTGCAAATATAGAGAAGATGGATCTTCATAGAGAGAATTATTCCAGCAAGGGGGATCATAATCTTCTATGGGATCACCATCAACCTTCTTGATAGGACTACTAGAATTAACCTCTTTAATAGAAGTGTGATCATCTTCCTCAGAAGGAGGAGAATCAACATTAAGGACATTACAACTATTGTTCACATTATGCCACGATACAAAAAACAATCATCTTTGATAGCGGGTTTCGATGATGTTATCAGAGGGTTTAAGTGGATCAGGTCAACTTTATATCCCCCGATGAAGGAATCTGTAAAGTCTAAAGAACCTCATTCATCACCAATACATGCATTTTCTTGAGAAGAGGTGGAAGGAGTAGACTTAATATTTCTTGCTTCAAAAGGATCTTCTTCAAGGACATCTATCTCAAGAGTATCCTTTGTACCAAGTAATTCTAGAGTAAACATCAACACATTGGAAGACACTAAAGGAATAAGAGTAGGCACAACTAAAGTCTGACTAGCAATTACCATCTCACATAAGTCCATAGCATCAGGGTTAGCCTTGACTGTAACTACTCAATTATTGCAAATGAACTTAGTATATTTATGCAAGGTAGACGAGACTACACCCATATCATGAATACACAGTCTACCAAGAAGAAGGTTATATGGTAATTTTCCTGACATAAAATATACAAGGGTGGGTACAGTAATGGGTCCCAACCTCAAAGGTAAGACTATCATGCCTAGGGCTTGTGGACTGACATTATCAAACCCACGAATGACAACAGGAGAAGCATTAAGAGAATATGAATCAATATTAATCTTAGGGAATAGATCAATGCTACATATATTGAGTGTCAAAACACTGTCAATAAGAGTATTCCTAATACCAATATCATTAATGTTAACTATGATCATAAGAGGTTTTGCTTTCTTCTGTACTTATGGAGGTGAGAGTTCTTATTGGTAGAATGTAATATTCCATGAATCTACATGAATAAGGGCTATCAATGCATTCACATCCATCAGCCTAGTAGAAGAAGGAAAGATGATCTTTTACAAGGCTTCTTGTAGCATACCTTGATAAACCAGAGCAGACTGAAGCAAGTCCCATAGTGTGATCTTAGCCAGAGTAACATAGAGTTGTTCGAAAAGATCATAATCATCGGGTGTTTTAGTTGTAGGTTTCGATGCTTGAGGAAGGTTTGGTTGTTTAATATTTTGTTTATTCTTTTCATTATTATAAGTATGGGATACCACTCTATAAGAGGGAGCCATAGAAAGATCAGGAGAATCACTATCAACTGGGACACCATTAATAGAATAAATCCTTTTAGGAGAAGGACTAGCTGGATTCAAATAAATGACCAGTCTCTTAGGCCTTTGAGGGGTAGTAGAGACATAGATTACATTTACAAAATCATCACAACTTGTAGAAGAATCATTTGAAGAAATATGCTCAACATCTATCTTTGGAAGATCCAATGTGAGAGGGACTTCATCATTCACTAATGCATCATCTATGGAAGAGAGTGCATTAGAACAAAGATGAGATTCATCATTCACAAATGCATCACATCCAAAAGAGATTGCATTGGGAAAAAGATGATGCAGTCACAATCAGAGGGTTTTCAAAGAAAAACTATCCAACGATGCAGCACAAACAACACAACAGAAGAATAACACCAAATGATCAAAGCAATGCAGAAATTATCTTTACTATCTTAGAGAAATCATATAAATATTCCCGAACAACATGTTAGTTTTACAAATTTGGCGCACAAGCCTAATTACACAACATAAAATACTATTTCAGACCTCTATTTGCTCATAAACTCTTTATCACGGCTTCTAGGATCTACCCAGATCTGTCTATCCATCCAAAATGGTGTGTAACAATGATTTATATACAATTGGAACTCTCGAAATGATCTATGTCAGTCATGGGTAGCGAAAATCATATGTGAAGAAAATAACCATGTTGGCCACATCATCAGAGATTTACAATTAAAAATGTAATTATGTGGTTTGGACCCAACGGGAAGATCAAGTGCAAGCCCAAGAACAACAAAAAATACAAAGATAAGATCCGCAATCATAGGAAATGATCTACAATTTCCAATGAAGAACATGTAACGTGAAGAACATAGGTTAGCATAAACCAAGGATTTACTTTTGGTGAATGCATCGAGGTACGGACCCAAAGAGAGATCACTCACCCCTCGAAGAACATAGAATGAAGTGCAAAAGAGATTTATGAACAACAAAAATGATCCACCAACCCGAAAACATGAAACTGCAATGCCAGAAAGAAAATAACAAGAACAACTAAAATATTTTTGGGTGATGCAAGATTTCCACAACCCAAGGATGCTCCTGCATTAGATACCCCTAGTGAGAAAAGATGTTCCATGAGAGGAACTCATGAACATCTGGCAGGGCTCGGGATATGGACCCCATGCTCATTTCTAATCCAAATGTCTTCTTTGTTTGTACTTTTCTTCTTCCTAACCTCTTTTCTTCCCTTTATCAAATCCTTCAATTTCTTCTTCTCTTCACCTTATTTTCCTTGCCTTGTATATGCACATGGTAATAAGGGACATTTACCACCATTCACTTTCTTCTGCTAAACTCCATCTTACTTGCAACCAAAGTCTTCTACTACATAACTCTACCCCTATATCCTTCTAACACCATCTTTCTTTCAGATTTATCCACAAGGTTCCTCTTTGAATCCATGCCATCCTCTAGTACAACCTCTGTATCTTGCTTCTCAGGACTGCAACTCTTCACAAGACTCAAATTCCTTACTTCCTCCCTTTTAGTCTTCAAGGAAGCCAAATTAAACTTCTGCCCATCCTTCGCTATAGTGACTAGATTCCTTCTATAATCATATATATCTCCTTTATCAAACTACCAAGGTCTACCCAGCAAAACATGATAGGCACTCATAGATAAAACATCACACAAAACTTCATCTTTGAAAGGGCCAATATTAAATTCCATCAAGCACTGCTCTTTCACCTCCACTACATGATCATCTTGTAACCAACGTGTCCTATAAGCACAAGGATGTGGAAACCTCTTCAAACCAAGTTTCTCCACCATCTCCTCAGATACCAAGTTATCAGTACTTCCACTATCCACAATAGCCTTACAACACTTACCTCCTAACTTACACATAGTTTGGAAAAGATTCTTCCTTTGTTAAGTCCCAATCTCTTCCATGGGCTGCCTCATCAAGACTCTCCTAAGCATAAGAGATTATCCCTACTCTAGTTCTATCTCATCTACCTGCTCTTCTTGTATCATGAAATTTCCTTTACTTGATCCCTCCGGACATTCAAAATATCGATGCCCAATTTCTCCACACTTGGAACATTTACCTAGGAATTTCCTGCTACCATTTCCTCTCCTTTGTGCCCTCTAATCGGATTCTTTACTCCACCTAAATCTTGATTCTTCTTCACTTGTCTTCTTCTCGGTGTTGTTGCTCATCTGCTTCTCTTTCCCTTTAGGTTTATTCTGTTGTCTTTTCTTCAAATTATCTTCTACCTTAAGAGCATATTGGAAAGCATCCTCAATTGTGGAAATCCATAAGATACTCATCTCATCTGGAATGTTAAATCTAAGGCCATTTATATACCTTTCCACTTTCTCTTTGGTCATCTCTCGATGTCTAGATCTGATTGTCATCTTGTGAAATTCCTTGGTATACTCTTTCACACTCATGTCCTTCCACTTTAGGTTCTACAACTTCTTGAACAATTCCAATTCATAGTCTTCCAAGATGAACTTAGCCTTCAGCCTTGCCACCATTTCCCTACACTGAGTGATTCGTGTTTCACCATTTTCCACTCTATCTTTTTGCAACTCTTTCCACCATACAGAATCATGTCCTTTCAACTTAGTTTGTGCCAGCCTAACCCTCAACGGATCTCTAATATCCTCAAGCTCAAAATAGTCTTCCAACTCTCTTATCCAGTCTATCAAGTCTTCCAGATCCAATTTACCAGAGAAGTTAGAAACCTCCACCCAATGAATTTTACTGGCTTGTTCCACTACTCTCAATAGTCTCTCTTCTCCCTCATCTATCGGTCCTTCAGCCTCTTCAACCTCAAGTTATTTTGCAACCTCTTCATATTCATCCTTTGGTTCAAGGTTCCTCCTCAAACCACCCAAGATATTTTTGATTTCATTCCACATCTCATTTTTAAACTCCTCCATCATCTGCTCTATTCTTCAAGGATTCATCCTTCTTGGTGGCATATCTCCTTTTCTCAGGTGCAACTTCCCCAACTCGATGATCTAACTGCTAGGTTTCAATTGTCTCTCTCTTAGTGATCTATTGAACACACTTATAGCCTGCCTCAATTCAATGATTTGTTCACCCAAGGAATGTCACAATGATCACAACCCACTCAAGGTTCTTAACCTACTCTGATAAATTTGCAACCAGACCTTCAACCAGCTCTGATACCATCTGATGCAGTCACAGCCAGAGGGTTTTCAAAGAAAACTATCCAACCATGTAGTGAGAACAACACAATGGAAGAATAACACCAAATGATCAAATCAATGCAGAAATTATCTTTATTATCTCAGAGAAATCATATACATATTCCCCAGCAACATGCCAATTTTATAGATTTGGTGCACAAGCATGATTACACAACATAAAACACTATTCTAGACCTCTATCCACTCATAAACTCTTTATCGAGGCTTCTAGGATCTACTCGAATCTTTCTACCCCTCCAAAATGGTGTGTAACAATGATTTATATACAACTAGAACTCTCAAAATGATTTCCGTCGACCATGGGTAGTGAAAATCATACATGAAGAAAATAACCATGTCAACCACATCATCAAAGATTTACAATTAAAAATGAAATTACATGGTGTGGACCTAATGGGGAGATCGGGCGCAAGCCCAAGAACAATGGAAAATATAATGATAAGATCCACAATCATAGGAAATGATCCACAACGATCTATAATTGCCTACGAAGAACATGTAATGTGAAGAACATAGGTCGGAATAAACCAAGGATTTACTTCCAATGAATGCATCGAATGAGCTGTAGAAGCAAAGAGAGATCACTCATCCCCCAAAGAACATAGAATGAAGCGCAAAAGAGATATGTGAACAATGGAACTGATCCACCAACCCAAAAACATGAAACTGCAATGTCGGAAAGAAAATAACAAGAACAACTAAAATATTTTTGGGTGATGCAAGATTGCCATGACCCAAGGATGCTCCTGCATCAAAAGATGAGATTCATCATTCACAAATGCAATGTCTCTAGAAGAGAGTGCATTGGAATGAAAGGGAAATTCATCATTTACGAATGCATCATCTCCAAAAGAGAGTGCATTGGAATGAATATAAGGTAGAGTAACATTAAGAAAGGTATCAATGATTTCATCCTCTTGTGCCAAAATATTCTTAGAAGGAATCTCAAGAGAGGGATCAACAAAAAATAATAAGAAAGGAGACAATAACTCACTTTCACATGCTTATAAGAGAACTTCTTGAAGCTTCTTAACAAAGTTAGAAAGAGATAGAAGGAAGAAAGATAGAAAATACATATTTAAATAGAAATATAGACACGTCGATCGACCCAAAGCGCTACAAGCATGACATAACTGAGAAAAACCAAGAATCCATATTTTTTAAAAAAATTAATTTTTTCTATGTTGTAGTAAATCATGTTTTTGTAGGTCTAGTGATTTGCATTTTTAGAGGTCTTCAAAGTAGAATTTGGGGTTTAAACTTGCGTTGGTCCCTAAAATTCAATTTTTGAAGGCACATTATTATAGGGACTAAATTAGTCCTCTTGCAGACCTTTCCAATAGTGTGAAGGATTCTGAATTTTGAGCACCAAGTCACAAGTTATAACCCCACCATGTTCAGGTAAATAAATTCATAGCTTTTTCAAAAATATTGTGTTTCACATTAAGTTCACCAAAATGTAGAGAAGGGGGATTAGCTACTCATGAGTCCTTTTATTCTCAAGATATTCCCAAGGATCGAATTTCCCTAAACTACCTCATGGAACAAAGTGAGAGTTCTAGAATCTGAAAGCAAGTCACGAAGGTTTTCTGAACAAACTAACAAGCTCTTGACCAAAGGATAGTAGCATGGGTCTGGAATGACAGCGTAGTACACTAGCATCTCTCTATTGCACTGGCGTTCGTACAGACCATAAAGTGATTTTTTTTACAAAAAAAAATGAAACAACTACTAGCAATCTAATTAATAAGAACTTCCAGGATGTAGGAAAATAACATAATACAATAGGACTAAAGTAAAGTAAATGGTAAAGTAAGATAAGCTAAGAGAATGAGAAATAGAAAATGCTCATAGCAACCCAAGTAATGAAGCCTCCAGCATGTGAATATCTTCAATACCTGCATGCATAAGATCTAGAGAAAATTTTGGGGTCATATAGGGGTTGGCCTCAGTCAAACCCCCATTTTGGTGTTCCCACCTCCATGGAAAGCCAAGTAGATAGAGAGAGATACAAATGGAATGAATGCAAGAGTGATAAAAAGAATCCCCACTCAAGGAGGAAAACTTGAATCACGAAGTATAGGTAATAAAATAAATCCCCACTCAAGGAGGAGAACCCATATGAAAAAATATAGAGATTCAATGGATAGGGGATATGTGAAATCCTAGGATCCTCACAAGCACAAGATAAGGGAGATAGAGTGGCTAGAGCCAAGGGAGACAAAATTAGTTGAGCCAAGAGTTTTGCAAAGAGTGTTGTAAGAACTTGAGAGTGCTACTATAACAAGTTTTATGGAGTCATGCAAGCAAGATAGCAAGAGAAAGAGAGAAGAGAAAGGTAGGACCCAAGGCTAGAGAGAAGCTAGAAGAAAAAACGGATTGAAAAGATAGCATTTAAAGAGGGAAAAGAAGCTTCCCAAGTCATTACAAAGTGTCCTAGGCTATTACCACCAACAAAGGTAAGTGACAAGTAGCAAACATGCTCAGAAATGGTCGTTTGAACATGGAAGTGTCATAGGACACTAGCGCAACATGCAAACATCTGTGTGGCGGGCTAGTGTCTAGACACATCATGCTAAAAAATGACATGAACTAGAAAAGCACAAGATTTGACACAAATCTGACACATGAAGGTAGTTTCTGAAAAGGGGTCTCAAGCATCCTGAGAGGAAAAAAGGCTTATGCACAAGCTAAAATGAGCCTACAAAAATGCTAGGGGAGTGGACACTAAATTGGATACAAGAATGTTTCTGAAATTGTAAGGGGTGCAATTTTACGACATTGCATTTTTCCCATACTATGAAGTGGTACCCTTTTTCACAAAAATATGCCTCTACAACATAGATATGTGCTCTTATTTCATATAAAGGTGCCTCTATTCTATGAAGTGGCACTTTCATCACCCAAAATTGTACTTCTATTTTTTCTTTGGATTTTATCATTTTGAGCTTAACCAAGGGTTTGATTGACCTTTGATTTCTTTTTTTTATAAGATATATCATCATTCTAACACTCTATTTTTGTAGATATTTTCATTCTTTTCTTGCAAAAATAATATTTTCAAGGGTTTTTGGTTGACGTTTGATTCCTTTTTTATAATATTTCATCATTCTAACACTCTATTTTTGTAGATATTTTCATTCTTTTCTTGCAAAATAATATTTTCTAGGGTAGGGTTTCTTGCAAGCTTTATAGGAGATCTAGGGTTTTCTTCATCTTGAGATATTTTATGACTATAATATAAAATATTTTGGAAAGATATATGTTCTTTTAAGTGTCACATAGTCTTATCTTGTAGGTTTCCCAACTAGGTTGGTGAAAAACTTAATTTTATGGATCTCAAAGCTCATTTTAAGGCCTTGTATGTGAAATTGTACCTTTGTTTCAACAAGTGGTTCACCTCTATTTGGTAAATCTGTTTATTTTTTCTAGTTTTCATTTTATAGGGTTTTTGAGATATTTTTCTCATATAACCTTCATTTTTAGAAACTAACAAGTGGTACAGATGTATAACACTAGTCAAAGATCATTATCATCGATATTACTAATGATTTTATATGAATTTGTTGGTTCAAAGCTTTATTTTTCACTAATTTAGGCATCTAAAGTAGCATAGTGGGTTAATGAATATTGTTTATTATGTTTGGAAGGGTGTGTAAATGAGTGCTCTCACCTTATACTTTATACATTTTATACATGATATTACATTGATTACATTTCACATATCAATGTATAACAACAAAAATATCACATCTATAAGTCAGCTAGGGATAAACAAACAACATGAAACTTGTAGAGGGAAAGACCCAAAATACTACATGCAACACCAAGAAGAGGAAAAATCCTTAAAAAATCCAACAAGCACTTAACCTGGTACAGAAATAGTCTTCACATCTTTGATCTTTTATAATCATCTACACATATTGAAAATAAAAATTACTTGAGCCATAGACAAGAAGAAAAGTAACATGTAGCATGCCATCCTTCACATCCATTAGTGGTACATAAAAAATGATAAAATATTATTTTATTTTCTTCCAAATGAGTCAGAATGACCCATACAACATCTTCAATCACCCCTTAAACTCCGCTCAACATTGAATTAGTTGTCCACACCATCAACATACCTTATTTAGCCTGAACAAAAAGCATAACTTCTCAAAATAGCTTGAAACACCTATGTGATACTAGAAGCAAGAAATATATTCATGCATTTCATACCTTAGACACTATGAGACATGTGGAGTATCCACACAAACTCATACAATTGAACTTCATAGCCTTCTAGTGGCACAAGTGTTTAAACACTTGTTCTAATGAAGATTAAGCATCCTAAACCAACTATATCACTCCAACAATTTGAAAACTGATCTTGTGGAGCACCAGATCACTTGAAACTTCAATATAGCTTACTTTAGACATCATTGAGTATATCCTCAAAACTACTTGAAAAAAAATTCATGTGTGGTGGAATATGGAGCATTCTAATAGATCTTTTGAACCACTTTGCTCTGCCTTAACATAGTCTAGTACATTTTCATCTCTAACTTTCTCTACAAAAGGATTATTGACATGATTCTTTGGATATAACACATTCAAATCTCAATGAACTTGACCTTTGACTCGAAAAACCATATTTTAAAATGTGGGGATATGCAAATCCAACCTTTACACCTCTAAGAACATGCTCACCTTCTTCAATCTACCACTCTCAAAAACATCTTTACGGTAACTCAAATGATTTGAAGCATGGATCATGTATGCATTGTCACAAAAAATATATATCTTCCAAATTATAGGAGAAAAAAATTATCAATGGAGAAATGCAAATCATTTCTCAAAGACTATGGAAACCAAAAAACTGGACTTTAACACACTTCATAGAAATTTTGACATCAATGACAACCAAACTCCAACAGTCTCCCCCTTTGGTGCAAAATCTCTCCCCCTTTGATATTAAGGGTAAAGGGAAACCCAAATTTTCTCCCCCTCTTCAAGAAACATATAGGCTCCCCCTATCAACAACAACCACCACCTTCTCCCATTGAGAGGTAGACACTATCAGTCTAGGAATAAAGATATGACTTGAATTACTCCCTCTAGATCAGCAGCTATGCATCTAGTAGGGAGGGGCAATCACCCCTAACTTCTAACTAAGATATTCAAATGTATCCTTTGCAAATGTCATTGTGAAAATATCTACAACTTGATCCTTTGTAGATACATACTCCAACTTCACTTCTTTACAGACAACTTTCTCTCTCAGAAAGTGATAACCGATTGATATGTATTTGCCTCTATCATGCATCATTGGATTCTTTTAAGTATTGATAGCACTTCTATTATTACATAGAATAGAAATGGGCTCATCATACTTTATCTTTATGTCCTTCAATATTTGTTTCATCCACAACAGTTGAGTACAACAATATTCCATGAAACCAACTTGTTTCTTAAAAATAAAGCACCACCACTAGTACTCCTATCATCAACACAACTATCCTAATAAGGATTAGTGTATGCCCTCAAATTAAAATCATTACCTTTTGGATACCATAATCCATAATCCATAGTAGTCCTCAAATATCTAAAGACTCTCTTGACTACCTTCTCATGAGTTTCTTTAGGATTAGATTGAAATATTACAACCAAACATACCACATTCATAATATCAGGTTTTGAAATGGTTAATTACAACATACTTTCAATCATAGATCTATCTAGGGTTTGAACAACCAGAGGAGACTCATCATATTTTCTCAAAAGACAACTAGTTACCATAGGAGTACTCACAGGGTTTCAATCTTCCATACCAAACTTATTCAACATCTCTTTGACATAATTTTATTGAGAAATAAAGATACCATCATCTAGCTAAGAAATTTAAATACCAAGAAAGAAGGATAACTCGCCTATCATAAATGTTTCAAATTCCTTTTGCATTTCTTCAAAAAAAATCTTGCATATTTCATCATTTCTACCAAATATTATATCATCAACATATATAATAACTATCAAAATTATTTCATCCTCAATCTTGAATTAAAGATTACTATCCACAATACCTTTATTGAAACCTTTTTGAATAAAGTACTTGCCCAACCTTGCATACCAAGCCCTAGTAGCTTGTTTGAGATAATACAATATATTTTTAAGTCTACACACCATGTCTGGGTCATTTAATAACTATAATCCATAAGGTTTCTCTATATATACTTCTTCCAAATATCCATTTAGGAAAGTTTATTTGACATCCATCTGATATACTTTGAAGTCCTTGTGGGTTGAAAAGGAAAGAAATGTTCTAATTGCTTCCATTCTTGCTACCAGAGCAAATGTTTCCTTGAAATCAATTCCTTCTGCCTATGAATAGCCTTTACAAACTAGCATCACTTTTTTGTGACAAAATCTCCCTCTACATTCAACTTATTCCTCAATACCCAGTTTGTTTGTATCACATTCTTGTTCATAGGCCTTGGAACCAGTTCCCAAGTCCAATTCTTCTCAATTTGATTTATTTCTTCTTCCACTACTTTTATCCATCCTTCATCCTTGCTAGCATAAAAAAAAATTTGGTTCTATCTTTGATAATAAACTAAATTTTGGGATTTTATACATATTGATATATTACTATCTATGGAGGAATCAAGGAGGTAAGGTATAGTGCTTAAGTAATTTAATACTACACATATAGCTATCATTCTAAAGGTGGAAGAGCCAAACATGTTTGCAGGTTTCAGACCAATTTCACTATGCAACACGATATATAAAATATTTACAAAAGCTATATACTTAAGGATTCAACCTTTTATATCAAGAGTAATATCACAAGATCAAGAAGGCTTTGTGCCTGGGAGGGAAAATTTGGAAGGTGCATTAGTGGCTCATGAAGTGTTACATTCCATTAAAACTTTCAATATCCCATCCTTCATTTTTAGGCTTGATATGATGAAGTCTTATGATAGAGTTAACTTGGACTTTCTAATTCACGTGTTGTAGAGGTTTGGCTTTAGTTATAAATGTTGTAAATGGGTTCAGTCATGTTTAGCAGGGGCTAAGTTTTCAATAATTATAAATGGTTATCCGGTTGGTTTTTTCCGCTCCACTCAAGGGCTTAGACAAGGTGATACTTTGTCTTCCTTTCTATTTATATTAATGGTTGATGCATTAAGCAGATCAATTCAAATTTTGCATACTCAAGGATTAGGGAAGGGTATTTCCATTCCAAATACACACTTGGTGGACACACATTCCTTATTTGTTGATGATACATTATTGTTTGTAAAGTTTTTTTCTCAAGAAGTAGTTCAGGTAAAGAAAGTTCTAGAGAAATATTCTTCAATATCAAGGAAAAATACTAATGCAAGCAAATCCAAGATTTATCTTTTTTAACAAAACATCCTCCATTTTGAGAAAATTGGTAGAAGTGTTGGGCTTTCAGGAAGCTGATTTTCCTTGCACCTATTTAGGTATTCATTTCTTCATGGGTATGGATAGAGTTAAGCATTGGGAAAAAATTATTGAAAGAATAAAATCCAAAATTCTTGTATGGAAGGATCGATGTTTATCTCTAGTTGGTTGAACTATGATGATTAAATTTTTTCTAGATTCCATCCCAAACTACTACTTTGTTTTTTTAAAAGCACCAAAATGTGTCATCTATAGTATTCAGATAGCATGTGCATAAATAAATATAGTGGGGGTGCTAGTTTGCTTAGTATTTCAATAAGAAACTTAGCCCTTGGAGAAAAGATAACATGGTAGGTGTATAAAAAATCAAGATTTAAATGGTGCACTTTAATGCAGAATAGTATTTAGACAATGGAAATCTAAGAAAAAAATTCACAATTGTAGATCCCCCAAATGGCTCGATGATGCGGAATTTTATTGTTACTTGTAGAGAGGTTATTACCCCTTATTTGTCTTGGGAGGTTAATAATGGTGAAGAGATACAATTTTGGAAAGATTCATGGAATGGATTTCTTCCTCTTCTCTCCATTTAGGAGTTGCAGCCTATGGAACAAATCTTATCAATAGAATGGGGCACAAAATTGTTAGATTATGTGCATTTAGTAGAGCCTTCAATAGGTAAAGTTATTTGGAAGGATTTCTCTCTTACAATCTTTTCTGTTGATCAAAAGCTCCTACTTCATAAGGAACTTGGTAAGATATTTGGTTTTATTTTAGATAAGCCTAAAAAAATATTTTGGGCTCCCTCTAAAGATGGGAACTATATGGTCAAAGAGGGATATAAGTCAATCATTGCAAACACAATTCAGGATCAGTCACATAGACCATTTTATTTCTATTGGACATCAATGACACTTCATAACATAGGGAGTTTAGCATGGCTTGTGTGAAAACAACAAATCCTAGCAAGAGAAAAACTACAAAAGTTGGGATTTGCAAATCCTTTCAAGTGTGTTTTGTGTCAAGAGGAGTTTGAAATGATGGATCACTTATTTATCAATTGTAAGATAGCCCAAGAATGTTGGAATTTCATTAAAAAAAAATTACATATTTCATTCCTAATGCCTAGATCTTTATGGGACTTGTTCTCAAGTTGGTTAGTCCACTATAAAACTTCTATACATGCTTGCATTTGGAGAGTTACACCTTTAATAGTTATTTGGTGTATTTGGTGGGAACAGAATAGGAGGATATTTAGAAAGAAGAATCATTGTTTGGAACAAATACAATTCAAAATGGAAAAGCATATCTCAGAGGTTGTCAATTCATATGTTCATAATAACAAGAATGTCTCCTCCATGCTTACTAATTGGGATAATTTTCTTTTGAATATTTGGGAGCACATTTCATTGCCTTTTATAGGAGCACAATGAAGTAGGACTAAGGGAAATATTGATAGATCTAAAGTTCATTGGATACCTACTCTTTCAATTTTTTATAAACTTAAATTTGATGGGGCTTCGAGAGGAAATCCTGGTCTAATAGGGGTAGGCAAGTGTGTTCGTGATTGTAGTGGTTCATTATTGGAAGAAAAAGTAGTGAAATTGACAAATGATACAAATAATGTAACAAATACAAAGGCACTTCTTCAAGGTTTGCAATTAGCAAAGAATTTGGGGATAAATAATTTGCATGTTGAAGGGGATTCTTTGATTATCATTAATGCTTGTAAAGAAAGATTCTTAATTGGAAGCTTCATTACATTCTCAAGAGGGCTTGGTTAGTAATGGATTATTTTAAAGAAATTGAAATATTACATGTGTATTGGAAAGGAAATAAAATAGTAGACAAGCTTGCAAGTTTTGGTAGTGATGGTCACAAATTCACATTTCTGGGTAACAGGGATAATGCAAAGGATTTTCCTTTTTTATAGAATTTGGTTGATTTAGATCAACTTCCAAATAGGGTTACCTCCTCATAACTACTTATTTTGCCACGATAGGGGATTTAAAATTGGTAGAATTTTTTATTAATGGAATAGGCTAAATGTGTGTGGAAGCATAAAATCTCCAATAACCTACACAAGATTAACCTGATATCATTTCGGCTTCCTTTTAGCTGTATCTTTTAGCGATGCTCTAAAACTTTGCTTCTACATTCCAGTTGTATCTTTTAGTGATACTCTAGAACCTTGTTCCTTCCTTCTAGTTGCATCTTTTAGCAATGCTTTGGAACTTTGTTCCTGCATTCCAATTGCATCCTTTTGCAATGCTTCAGAAATTTGTTCCTACATTCCAACTGCATCTTTCAGTGATGCTCCAGAACATTGTTCCTGCATTCTAGTTGCATCTTTTAGTGATGCTCTATAACTCTTTTCCTATATTCTGGATGCATCTTTTAGCGATGCTCTAGAACTTTGTTCCTACATTCCAGTCGTATCTTTCAATGATGCTCCAGAACTTTTCTTATACATTTTGGCTACATCTTTCAGTGATGTTCCTAAGGGGTTTGGTAATCAAATTATTATGCCACAAAGGGATGTTCTACAAGGTGTTTCTCAATAGTACTTTGGTCAAGGAGATGGTAGCAATATGGATGTAAACTTGAACATAATGCCTCCTATGCAACCTATTGTGGGTGGTCTTGAAGAACACTAGGATGAGAACAAGATAACTAGTGACTAGATGGAAGAGTAGCAAATTCAAGTAACCTTTTTTGGTAAAATATGGGCTCTAAAGTTTGAAATTTTCAATTTTAGTTTCTAGGGTGGTCTAGGGAATAGTATTCATGCAATGTAATGTTTTTGGGATAGGAACATGATGATTTCATGTACATTTTGGGATTCATGGGATAAAAATAAAATTTTATGTGGTATTGTATGGGTTGAATAGGAGGGTTATAAGCTAAATCTGGCTAATGAGAGATAAATCATCTTTTTATATACTTTTGTACATCTTTATTAATATATTAATATATGGGCATCCTACCTCTACATAAAAAAAGAATTGTTCTTGCAACCCTTCTCGTCTTATGTACTCCTTCATTCTTATCTCCAATAATCCAATCTTTTGAATGATTCTTTTGAACATACTTTTTAGGATTCTTACTATGCTCTTCTACTATTTCTTCAACTTCTTCAACTTCTTCTTCTTCTTGTAAGTAGGGAGGTGCATCAGATATGTAGTCCTCAATTTCATACATATTTTGATGTAAATATTGATCAACATTAATGTTTTTACTTTCAACTATCTTTCCCAATATTTTGGTGTAACACTTGTATTCTTTACTCTAAGTTGAATATCCAACAAAAATACCTTCACCAACTCTTGAACCAAAATTTCCCAAAACATCTCCATCTCTTTTGATGTAACATTTGCTTCCAAAAAATTTAAAATACCTAACAGTTGTAGGTCTTCCATGGGGTCTTAGTACTATTCACCCTTAATAATCCTCTATTGATAATATAGACCATAATATGAACTACCACTTTCCACTAAACATTAGGAAAACTTTATTCCTTCAACATAGTCCTTTCCATCTATTCAACAATCTTGTTCTTTCTTTCCACTACCCTATCATGTTGAGGATTTATAATAGAAGATAGATGCCTCTTTATTCCATGTTCTTCAAAAAAATAATTAAACTCATTTGATGTGAACTCACCTCCTCTATCAGACTTCGAACACTTGATTTTAGTATTCACTTCATTCTCAACCATTGATTTTAAACTCTTGAATCTACTAAAAGCTTCATATTTATATTTTAAAAATGTAACACATGTCATCATAGACAAATCATCAATAAAAAGCATAGAATACCTTTCTCCTCAGAAGACTCTTTGTTATGGTAGGTCTGCACAAATCAACTTGAATGGTCTAGAAGAAGAATACTCTTTTGACTTCAACCTCATCCTTGTCTTCTTTCCAAACTGGCATTCCTTGCATAAAGTACTTATAGGCTTGACTATCTTAGCCATATATCTTACTGCATGTGATGAACTGATCTTCACAAAGTTATCAAATATAATGTGTCCCATCCTCCTATGCCAAATCCAACATTCACTTGTTTATCCCAAAAGACAACTTCTCCCATTGACATCCTTTAGACTGTATATCTCACCATTAGTCCTAGATCCTTTTTCCACCAATTTTCCAAACTCTCCTTTTTTGATTTCACATCCTCTTTCATTGAATATGAAATTGTATCCTTTGTTGCACATCTAAATCACACTAAGAAGATTGTTCCTAAGACCTTTAACATAAATAAAATATTCTATCATTTGCTTTCCATCAATACTTATTTTACCTTTTCCACGGATATTTACTAAATTATCATCTCCAAGCTTGACTATACCTCCATTCCACTTCTCAAGATTTATAAACTTGGTCATATCCCCTATCATGTGGTTGTAACAACCAATGTTAATCACCTATGTTTTTTCCTCATCTTTTTAATGAAAAGAAATCCACGTAGCCCTTGAATCTTTAGTCTCATCTTCAATATTCATAGTAATCATGAACATGATTTCATCTTCATTATTTGGACCACTAGATTCCTCATCCTTTGAAGAGTAGGAATCATCCTTGGAGTAGAGAGTCTTTCTAAAATTATTTCTTCAAGAATATTTTCTTCTATTTTCTAAATATTTTAAGGAAAATTTAGAAGAAAAATGACTATTTTCTCCACACTTAAAACACTTGAAAGGTATCTTACCTTTGTACTTGTCAATACCCCTCTTCAACTTCCTACAAAAAATTGCTTCTTCTTCATCAGTGTCACTACTCTGATTACATGCTTCATACATCTCCTTCTTACTGTCTTTGAAAGTTGCTTCCTTCTTTAGAGATTTTTTTTCAAACTATCTCATTTCATAGGTAGTGAAAGCATCATATAATTTATCCATTGAAAACTTATCTAAATCTCTAGCTTCCTCAATAGAAGATACTTTAGGACTATAAGCTCTAGGAAGAGATCTTGGTACATTTTTAACCACCGCCACTTCTTGCAATTCTTCATCAAGTCCTCTAATTGTATTAACCACTTCATCTCCACAAAGAAAATAACCTACAATATCCTCATCCTTTGAAATTTTTAGGTTCTCAAACTTTCCTCCATAGATCTGAAACTTGGCTTGTTTTACTTTAATGTCTCCTTCATAGATACAACTAAGATTTTCCAAGACCTCCTTTTTTGACTTGTAATACATTACTTTTACAAGTTCATAGTTTTCTAATCCACTCAAGATATTATTGTTATCCTTTCCATTGTTTGCATCGGCCTTAATCTCTATCATATGAATTGGAGTAGTAGAAATTGTTTAACTTGTTGAATACACCAAATATTGAGAGGAGGATGAATTAATATTCTGATAAAACAATTAATTGCTAACCATCTGATTATTAATGCATATTTAGCTGCAATAGCAAACCAAAGCATAAAAGGAATCATAATATCTCATAACACATTGACACTAGGATTTTTATGTGGAAAACCTAAAATGGGAAAAACACAGTGAGGATTAACTCACAATATATTATAACTAGTTACAAGATATTGCAAGGCTCACTACCATGACACACTATCCTTGAAAGGCTCATAGCCTAAATACAAAATGGCTTATTTCCAAGATAAAAAATTATGGCTCATTGCAAAAAGATGAACTAAAGAAGTGTGCCTTTAAATTTTTGAGATTAGTTCCAGTTAAGCTCTAGAAAATCAAAATCCTACTCCGGTTGTAGGTATACAACAATTATCAAAAAATCCACACTATAACACTTGTCACATAGCTCACATCATTATTCACACATTCTCCTCTTGCTTCATACATCTTTTAAGTATGTTCCACACACATAGATATATATGGCTATATCTTCATTCATCAATTAGGTTGGCCTAATTCGATGTGAGCATACAAAATTCAAAGTGATTTTTTGGCCCAATTCAAAAATATTCTTGGTGCACAAAACAAAATGTATCAAACAAAAATTAGGTTGGCTTGGACCTAATAATGAATACTTTAAATATTCATAATACAAGCATTTCTTAACCCTATCATCTAAAAGAATGTCAAACTTCTATCATTTAGATATCTCAATCAGATCAACTAAAGTTATTGAAATCTCATTCATAGCTATAATTGGTACTCCTAAGCAACATATAAAAAACTCATAGAATTATCTTTTACTGAGAGAATTTCTAGATCAAAATACTGGATCAGTATGGATACACAATTTACTTAGCTAGTTACCAAAAAATGTTGGCATCAATGACAACAAACCTAGAGGTCACCTTATTCATTCTTCCAACAATCTCCCCCTTTTTCATTGATAGAAAACTGTGCCAAAAATGAAGCTTACTTCAAAACCAAAAACCAAAATTGTGAAACAATAATGTACTCAACTCCCCCTTTCATATGTACAAAAACACAAAACAATTTTTGGAAAACCAAAAGATACCAAAATCTAACATACCCTTCTCTATAGAGAATCTTCTCCCCATTTGACATCAAGGAAAAAGGACAAGGAAAAGTAAAAGAAACTTTCAATCAAGAATTGGGGGCACCTTGTAAGTCCTTTAGAATTGCTTGCCAAGCTGGCTTTCCATCATCCCAAACTCCTTTTGATTTGGGAAGATTTTTGTGCAATGATTCATGTCTCACTAGGCATTCTTCTCCTTCTTTTAGAGTGGAAGGAACAATTATCATCTTCTCAAGTCTTTCCACCTCTAACAATGCACATGATATAGAGACATGTTTGGACACTACCAGGTCTCCAAGCTAGCCAAACTGCCTTATCGTATCTTCTTTTTTCCTTTGCAAAATGAAGAATTTATTCTAAAGATCTGTAATAGAAGCCCAACCAATATAGATTTTATCATTTGCAACCTTGTAATCACTAGAGGCATTAGCAAGTTGAGACTCTATTGAGTCTATTAAGTCCTTGATTCCTCGAGTGGGATTAGGTCACTTCATGTAGTAGACAAATAGCAACTAAGCTTCTTCATCACAATATCTTACTTCTTTTAAAATTTGTAAAGCTCTATCATGTGCAATTGCACACTTATCTTGTAGAAACAGTAATATTCTCTCTAGAAGACTTGACTCCACTTCTTTTGCACTATGTACCTTGAGACTAGATGTGTATTCCTTGACTGAATCAACTATAAGCTTTAAATTCTCAATTGGTATTAAATAATTATCAATAGTGACACCAAGGGCTATCTCCTGTAAAGCTCTAATAGCTTCATTTATCGGATCATTCCCTTTTTGATATGATTCAACAACTTCTTGTGTGACAAAGTTAAGAAAACTACCACTTGGTTTTTTTATCACTTGGAGTAATCTTGGTCAGGTCTACATAAGTTGGATGTGACAACTGATTAACTTGTTGGGGTGGAAGCACAGGCTGAAGTACTATTTAACTTGATAGAAGACATTTGAGAGTGCTTGTAGATGATTCTCTGATTAGCTTTGACATTTTAGAAACTTTGGAGTTGTCTCCATTACTCTTCTCAACTTAATAACTTTCTTGTCTTCCTCTTTCTTCTTTTCTCTTTCCTTTTCTTCTTCTTCTTCTCCTTTTTCCTTTTCCCTTTCTTCTTTTTATTTTTCTTTTATAAAGGATTTTTATTTATTTTCTCTTTCCCTTTTATCCTCATCATCCTCGTCACCATAATTCTTGACTCCTTCACTTACATCTTTATCTTTCTCATCCCTATTTCCAATAGATTCATGATGTTATTTTTTCTTATCACTGGTTTGATCTCTATGTTGATCATCATACCTTTTGTTGGTTGTCTCTTTTGTATCAATTGGAGGGGTAGGAGTCTCTGAAACATCATGTATCTCATCAACATCTTCCAAGACTAGATTTTCCAACACTTTTGTGACATCAACATGCATTTATGCTTGAGTTCAACATGCATTTATGCTTGAGTTGTATGGGATGAAGAGTTGGTTCTTTCCCCATAACTCCTTGCCAATTTTTTGATTATGTCCTAGGTTTCCTTTCTTACCTTTTCTATACTCTCTTTCCCCTTAGTCATTAGCATATTAACTCTCTGCTTGACTCTAAACATAGCAGAGCATTATTTTAGTAGATTGGTAGCTTCTATCTTAGAAAGAGAGGAACCACAAGAAATTAAGCCATAATTTCTCATCTTATCTTCAACATTTACAACCTCTTTCCTTCTATGTACTAATTCTTTCCAGACATTTTCTGTTACTTTTCTTTGTATAGTCTCCATACTTACATTGTAAATGAGTATATTCTAAATAAATGCATTTATGATGGTTTCCTTTCCTTCATCAATAAATTTATCAAACAACTCATTAGTTGGCATGAGATCATTGTCAATCATATTATTTACTAAGGCTCCTATATTTAAAGATGGTTGATCCCTTACCGGAGGAGAACTAGGCATGTCCTCCATAAAATTAGATGAGCCTTCTTCATTCTTCTTCTTATGTACATGGATTCTATAAGTATCCTCTTCCTCCTCTATCTCCTTGTCCATGGAGATTATAACTCTAGTTTGAGATTCATCATTAGAGGTACTACTCCTTTTATTTCTTTTCAGTTGATGCTCTTTTTTATCTTGAATTACATCACTTAGATTTATTTCCCTTCTAGCCTTTTTCTTCACTCTTCTTCTTCCCGCAGTGACAGATGGTGTAGCAGGAAGTATTTCCTTTCTTTAGATGCCCAGGTACTAGGACTGATAGGGGTAGAAACATCAACTGATGCAGGGGAAATTTGTTCTTTCTTCTTTCCCTTCTCAATATTAGTAGTTCTAGAAGTAGTAGAACTATAGGTAGGTGTAGCACAGGAAGGTAATCTTCCTAATTTCCTTGGTCTGGAGGGTTTTTTAGTTGATTTATCCTTTCTCTCATTAAGAGCCTCCTTTAACCGATCTAAATCATCCTTAGTGAAAGCATGTCCTTGGGAGAATGATTCCACCTTCTTTCTTCTTTTGAATGTTCTAGCTTCTAGGTGCACCTCAATGGGATTTTCCTCATATGTTCCATGTCATGGTAGAGTGGGGTCCCTAGGACTACTCAATAGAATTTTAATGTACCTCTCAACCAATTTTTCATCAAGTTCATATTCCATTACCTCAATCCATAAAATTCTAGTTCAATTGCCTCTATGATACATTCATTTGTAGTTATAGGAAAGGTTATATACTTTTCATATTTCTTTATTAGGCTCCTGGGAATCTAATCTCTTTCATGCATCTCATTCTGAAATACTGTAAAGAAAGAAGTTAGAGCATTTTTTTGTGCCTTGAAATCTCCAAGACTATGCAAATGATCAAAAAAATGATGTATAACAAGCCTGTTGTGCTCCCATATTAGTCTTTTATTCTCGATGGCTCTCTCAGGAAATAGAATAGTAGACAAATTACTAAAGTGCAAAATTTGAAGGAGTGTTTCCTTGCCTTATTCATGCTCAGTTTCTCCATAAGTTGTAGCCTAAGCAACTCACATAGATCAAATTATTTCCCATTTACTACCATTTCAAATTCGATGTGAATTGGCATAGCAGATATAAAATTCCCTCAATTGGTGAGGTAATTTTTTTATCCAATCATAATAGTAGCATACTTCATGGCAAGGTTCAATATAGGCTTCGTAGTTAGAGCTCTTCAATCAAATGTAGCACCAATCATCTTCATTACTGCATCATTCTTCATAGCCTTTAGAACTTGAATGGATCCAATATCATAAAGACAAGTTATGTCTCAAATTGCTTACTTGTTGATTACCCCAGGTATAATTGCCCTCAAAATTTACTATGTACCCTATTGAGATCCATCCTAAAAAGAAATTCCTCCATATCACTGGACAAGTTTGGAAACCAGTTCCAAATGTTAAGCTTCTTCTGAACTAGGTTTTTGTATTCTAGCTTTAGCAATAGATCATCTCTTATTAATTCATTATCCCATAGATCCTTAAGCTCCTGGTGATTAAAGTACTCTTGCTTCCCATGAATATATGTCCTAGTGTCTTCAGTAGGTAACGTATTTCTTGAAATGTGTGAGACCACACCCATAGGATCAACTTCATAAACTTTCCAAGAATATCTTCTAAATTTGGGTTAGGGTCTCTCAAATATTTCCACAATAGAAGGAGTGGCCATTTCTCCTCAAACAACTTGAATATGATTAAGAAAAATTTGCTTCAACTTGGAATCCACAAGATTCAAATAATATAAAATACCTTTTCAAGCTTTGTCAAGAACTATGGTTTTGATGCAGAATACTCTAAATTGCCTTCAACTCTCTTCAACTCGGTCTACTTCTTCCCAATTGTTCAAATGTTCTTTAGCTCAACTTAGTTTTTTTATTTATGCCTTACAATTTTTTCCCTAATTCACATTTAATGCATTCCAATCTTAAAATTTGATCAACACTTTATAAAGTACACTACAAACCCCAAAAAGGTTCTACAATTCTCTCAATCTACATTTTTTTTGCTAGAGACTTCTTCAACATCTTCAAAATGATAGCTTACATCATATATCCTCATCTCACTTCTTGACACCTCACATATCAAGGGATTTTTAGATTTCTTTGTAACTGCTCCCCATGAAGCCACTACTAGGTTTAGTTTTTAGAAGAGGTAACTACACCAGATCTAGGTACAGATTCATTTAACTCATCCTTTTTCTTAGATTCTTCCTTTTTCTTCCAAATCCTTTCCATTTCTTTTCTCACCTCAATAGGATCCACTTTTTTCATAGGTTTTTTCTTTTGTTTCGGATTAGATTTTTTCCCAATTTTGCTTCTACAAAATTTTGAGATATGTCCTAGTTTGTTGCAATTGTAGCATACAACATATATTTGATCAAACTGATTTGCATCTATCCCTGATCTGCATCGATTAGCCTTATGTCCAAAGATATTGCATGTATAGAAATAGCCTTGAAAATATTGAATCCTTCTACTAGAATTGAATCTATTCAACATTATCTAAATTCCACACTCAGTAGCTCTATTTCCAAACTTATTGCAAGAAAAGCATTGTCCAACAAAGAATCCAACATTCTAATTCATTTTATTTTGGTTCATTCTACTTCTACATTTTGTTGCCCTATGGATGAATTTATTGCATGAGAAACAAAAACCATTAAAATATGAGTACCTTTGAGCATTAGGTTGTTGAATATGACTCATTTTGGTATTTCTCCTTTGGTTATTGATCTGTTTATTATTTCCTTCAGTCTTCCTTTGATTTTCCACTTTGATGGGAATCTAATTTTCCCTTGAATTTTGTCCTTCTAAAAGTCCTAAACCACTTTTGTCCTTAGAGGGTTTTTGAAATGAAATCAACTCATCAAGCCTTGTAGACCTTGTTTTCAATTTTTCTTCATTGTATTTTTTTTTTTCTAGATTAGATCTTAGGGTTACCACTTCTTGTTCAAGTTTTGTGCATTCATCAATTTTATTCTAAATTTTAGCTTTCTAACATTCTTCAATTCTTTTCTTTTCTTCCACTTTCTCCTTTAGTATGGTAATGTCTTCATTAGCCTTTTTCAACTGATCACTAACTTCTCTATTCCATTCTTTGAACTTTTTTATTTGTTCTCTTAATTTTCTGATGCATTCATTTGCTTCTTTCAAGTTTCCTTTTAGAGTTTATTTCTCATATTCACTTTTGTCTAATTTTTCAAGGGTAGCATTGAGTTCCTCATATGCAAATATTTCTTCTAGAAGAACAAAATATCTTTTGTTAGCCATGTATTCAAATTTTGGGACCTTCCTCAAGCTATAAGAATTCCTTAGAGGAACCAAGTTCTAATACCAATTGTTGAATACATCAAATACTAAGAGGGTGGTGAATCAGTATTTTTCTAACACAATTAATTGCTAACCATCTGATTATTAATGCATATCTAGCTACAACAATAAACAAAATCATAAAAGGAATCATAACATCTCATAACACATTGACACTAAGATTTTTATGTGGAAAACTCAAAATGGGAAAAACCATGGTGAGGATTAACTCACAATATATTATAACTGATTACAAGATACAAGATATTATAGGGCTCACTATCAGGACACGTTTTCCTTCAAAGGCTCACAACTTGAATACAAAATGGCCTACTGCCAAGATACAAAAGAATGGCTCACTGCCAAAAGATGAACTAAAGAAGTACACCTTTAAAGTGTTGAGATTAGTTTTGGTTAAGCTTTAGAAAATCAAAATCCTACTCCAATTGTAGGTATACAACAATTATCGACTTCACACTATAAAACTTGTTGCATAGCTTGCATCAATTTTCACAATCCACACATTCTCCTCTTGCTTCATACATATTAAGTATATTCCACACACATACATATATATAGCTATATCCTCATTCATCAATTAGGTCAACTTAATTGGATGTGAACATACAAAATTCAAAGTGATTGGTCGGCCTAATTCAAAAATTGTTTTGGCACCAAAACAAAACATATCAAACACAAATTAGGTCAGCCTAAATCTAATAAGGAACACTTCAGACATTCATAAGACAAGAAGCTCTTAATCCTATCAGCCAAAAGAATGTTGAACTTTTTTCATTTAGATATCTCAGTTAGATCAACCAAAGTTGGTGAAATCTCATTCATAGTTGTAACTAATACTCTTGAGCAACATATCAAAAACTTATAGAATTATCTTTTACTAAGAGAATCTTTGGATCAAAATAGTGGATCAGTATAGATACATAGTTTACTTAGCTAGTTACCAAACAATGTTGGCATCAATGACAACAAACCAAGAGGTCACCTTCTTCATTCTTCCAACATAAATATCCTTGACTAATTTTCAAAAACCAAATCCTAAAGAGGTCAGATAGGTTTCCATCTTAAATCACTAAAAATAAAAGTTTGATTCATCAAACCTAGGAACCTTGTGAGGCCCTTCTTGTGTCATCTCGAGTCCTCCTCAAGTTGTTAGACTTCTTCTAAGGACCTTATCTCTAATACCAATTATTTAACACACCAAAATACTAAGAGGGAGGGTGAATAAGTATTCTATTGAAACTCAAACCTTCTAGAATGAGCACACCCTTTAAACTCTACTACATAAACATGAACATGAAAGATGAAGACAATGCACAACACAACACCAGATATACATGGAAAACCGCATAAGGGAAAAAAAATAGTGAGAAAATTTGCTAGAAGTTATTGTCCTAATCTAAACTCACAAAATGAACAACATTTACAACTTTGTTTTAGGGATACAACTCAAGGAAGCTATAACTCCCTGATTATAGTTTTAGGGTTACACCTAAGTATGCTACAACTCCATGATCTAATGACATGCTTAAGAATGAATGTAAAATGGCAGTCCTTCCATTGTTTGAAATTGACAATTAAGATCACTCTATTTTGATGATTGTAAGTTTGCTTTGGATACTCTCCAAATGTCTTCTCAATTACCTACTAGCTCACTACTTTCAATAATTAAGAAGTTATTTCCTTCAGCTCACTACCTCCCACAAAAAATTAAGCACACTTCTTCACATGACTTCTATCACAAGGATATGATAAAAATAAAATTAGATAGGATTTACGACAATTTCTCTTTCTCTTTCAATCACTTACTCAAACATCATCATCACCATCCCATTCCCTAGATCAATTAGGTTTACAATTTATACATTATATTACATTCGTTACATTTCACATATTGGCCTACAAAATTATTACATCTATAAGTCATCCAAGGATAAAAAAACAACATGAAACATGTAGAGGGAAAGAACCAAAAGACTACACACAACACCAAGAAGAGGAAAATACCTTGTGGAACCAAACATGTGCTTAACCTAGTCCCAAAATATTCTTCACATCTTTGTTCTTCTATAAAAATCATCGAAAAGTATTAAAAATACAAATTAGGTTGGCCATAGACAAGAAAACATGTAACATGTAGTATATTATCCTTCACATACATTAGCAATACACAAGAATGATAAAAAAAAAAAAAAAAATTTCTTCCAAAAGAGATAGCATTACCCATTCAACATCTTCAATCGACCCTTGAAATTTTCTCAGCCTCGAATTAGTTGTAGACACCATCAATATACCTTAGTCATCCTAAAAAAAAAGCATTATTTGTCAAAATGACTTGAAACACCCATGCAGTACAAGAAACAAGAAATATCTTCATGCACTTCATAACCTAGAAACTATGAGACATGTGGGGTGTCCACACAAACTCATACAATTGAAATCCACAACATTCTACCGGCATAAGTGTTCAAACACTTGTTATGATGAAGATTAAGCATCCTGAACCAACTGTGTCACTCTAACACTTTTAAAACTGATCTTGTGGAGCACTATGTGACATGAAACTTCAATATAACATACTTTAGACATCATTGAGTATATCCTCAAAAATATTTTACCAAAAATTCACCTATGGTGGAATGTGGAGCATTCCAACAAGTCTTTTGAACCACTTTTCTCTACCTTAACACAGTCTGATACACTGTCATCTCTAACTTTCTCTATGTAAGGACTATTAGCATGATTCTTTGGATATAACACCTTCCCATCTCAATGAACTTGACTTTTGACACATACAACTATATCTTCAAATGTAGAGATATGCAAATCCAAACTTTCAACCTCTATGAACATCCTCACAGTCTTCAATCTACCAATCTTAAAAAAAAAATTGATAACTTAAATGATTTGAAATATGGATCATGCATGCCTTGACACAACAAAAAGCTATCCTCCAAACTGGAGGAGAAAAGAATCATCTATTGATAAATACATAGCATTTCTCAGAGACTAGCAACTAGACAACCAGAATACAACACACTTCATAGAACTTTTGACATCAATGACAACCAAACTACAACAATGAGGCACCTCTTCATAGTTTTTAATAAAATTTCACCTTTTTGTCATAGAAATACACCTTTTTTTACATATTGGCACCTCTAGTTAATGTAGTGGTGCCTCTATTCTTGGAAGTTATACCTTTACAAAATCATAGTCATTTGACCACTTTTGGCCTTCAATCCATGATTTTGACCTTTGCAAACCTTCATAAGACTTGGGAGACCCATCATTAGCCATCATTTCACCTAAAACGTCAACCTTTTTCATCATATTCATCCAAAAAGTTCATATTTCCCTTATCTCATCACTTTCATCTAGTATCATAACCTAAACATCACTATATCATCATCCTTAGACCTTGGACCAACCAAAAATCATCCTATCATTGTCACCAATTCATCATTATAATTTTCTACCATCATTTCTTTCATCATTGATCCTTATTTTATTTTCATCTAATCCCTATTCTCTCTTATCCTACTCAAAACATCATCTATCATCATCAATTTGTCCTATTTTTTATATGTATTATCTTTAATCATTCACCAATCCTACTAGCCAATATAATCGTTTTCATCTTTGACCAATCATATCATCTAATCCAAATCTATATCATATCCTAATCAAATTCAATCTTACTAAGAGTATAATCTAGATCCTTATTCTTTTTTTCCACTAGCTTATATATTGCTTGAGAACATGCCTATCTCAAGTAGTGTATTGAGTTAGCCTTAGCATTTTGGTTATACTAACTTGAGAACTTGGATACCCCATCTTAGCTATCAAAATAACTATCATTCAGCCTTGCCTAAGGTATTTTCAAATATTAGGTAAGAAAATAATCCTTTATACAAGCCTTTCTTAGGTGATATTCAAAGCCTAATGTAATAAAAACCATCTCTATCAATCAAGGATCTAGACTTTACTTTAGACAATATGGTCTTGTATCATTTTAGTTTTCACCCCTCTTGGTTACCCTTAGTGTGGAAAAGTTGCATCCATCATTATCCTCTTTCCATCCATCATTACCTCTTTTCCACACACTTTATCATTATTCCCTTCCATCCATCACTATCCTCTTTCTATCTATCATCATTATCCTCATTAATACAATCAAATACAATGATATCAAGTCCAAGTTCTATCCCATCATTCTTAGGTATCTCTCATGGATGCCTATCACAAGGTCACAAGAAAGAAAATAAAGCATAGCTTCCCAAGATTTCCCATCATCATTTAATGATATTATATTTTAGGAGGTATTCCATCAAGTCCCCATGGGGAGCCCATTTCTATCTCTATACTTCATCATACATGATCAAGATTCAAGCAACCAAGATTCACCCATACAATTAGAAGATTTTTTTCAAGATACCCAAGCTATGGAATTAATGTATTGATACATCATGAAGCATCATAACCAATACATCCATATGCTAGCAAACAAATGTGCAAAATTACCACATTAATTTTACATCTCTCAACAATCTCCTTCTTCACCCCCACCTTCTATTCATCATAATCCCACATATATTCCACCTTCTAGTCACCATGATCCCACACATTTCCCATCTTCTTCCAATATCCCTATTTCATCTCAATCAATCCCACATCCCAATTGTATATCAAAATCCCATCTCATACCAAAAAAAATTCATCACACATCCCACAACCTCAAAATTTCATCCCTTCTCCTCATATCTCAACATTCATACCATTAAACACATCTTACCACCTCCAAACCTCAAATCCAATTTCTTCAAACCCCATCTCATCTACCTATTCTTGGTCAATAGATTTTCCACTTCAATTAATACTCCCTAGCCCACACAAATGACAACCTAACCAACATTTGAGTCACTTGCAATGATAGTTGCAAGTGCTCTCTACTTATTTTACAAGGTGCAGCTACCTTCGATAGTTATGCAATAAATAGAAATATAGGGTATGCTTTTAACTAGAAAGAAAAAAAGGCACACTACCATCTACCCATAGCCATGAAATAGATGTGAAATCTTAAATTAAGAATTAGGTGAATAGAGAAATATGACACAAAGTTCACCTCTCCCAAACCCATGGATGAGAAACAAGAAAATAATGAGCAAAATATCTTCACAATAGATGAATTAATTTGAATTCAAAGATTCAGAAATAAACACCCATACAATTTGATAAAAGAGAAAATGAATTTGAAAATGACTACAGAGACACACAAGAATTTGTAATCTAAATAAACTATCATTGAATTCACAGATTCATAAACATCTCTTTATTTTCCCAATGCAAAGATGAGTTCACAGACTCCTCTCCCTATACAACAAATTGTGATTGAAAAGAAAACCACTGCCCCTGTTGCCCCTATTTCGGATAGTTGGAAAAGATCCCCCTGTACAAAATGGAAGATTCTTTTTCATATTACCTTCCCTTCCCTCAACTACCTTTTCAATTTTTCTTAACTGATTCTTGGAATTGATTTTCCCTTTGCAAAGAATCAATATTCTCATTTTCATTGAAAAAACTCTTCAAATTCTTTAATAAAATCTCTCATTCTTTAATTACAAAATAATTCTATATTCACTCATTTTATTTGCATAGAAGGATAAAAAGATAAGGACTCAAAAGACTCAATCTAAGGTGGAAAAATAGTTGGCCAGAGGAATAATTAGTATATAACATGTTATTTTTCCTAATTTTATGTTCACCCTATTGGCCTTGCTTTCTTTACACATAACTAATGGATGCATGTTCATATGAAATCGCATTATCCTTCTACCTTTATTATTACTATATTTATAATTTCTTTGAAAGAAAACAACTTTTCTACTCTAGATCCAATCTCCAGACGATAAACATCATTTCAATGCCAAGTTTTAATGTAACTATCCTTACTACTACAAATGCCACTAGTATGTTTATGTGCTTCTCCCGATATACTGAAATCAATTTGGAATCATCCAATGGAAACCCCTTGGATTACCTTTTGATAAAGTTTCATGTTGCATTCCAAGGCTTCCATTAATGATTGTGTACTACATTTTCTTGAGAGTTTCCATTGTCTTTTCAAAAAATTTATTTTGTGATTTGGTAGATGGTTTCATCCCTTTTTGAAACAATGGGTTCATTTCACACATATCTTTCATTTCATAAATCCCTTTGCATTCTCTATGAGATGATATTTTCTTTCACTTCTTTAACTTTAAACCTATTTCTCAGTGATTCATTTACATTCAAACTTGAATTTAGAAGAAGAAAACCATTCCCTTCTCAATTGTACATCACATTTGTTTTCCTATAACACTCGACCCCTTAGAAGATCTCTAATTTGAAGAAAACACGAGAATCTATGTAAATATATAATATTTTCCACATATCACCCTAGAGAACTTACTCACCATTGTCTTGACTTTGGGAATGTTTGATAGTCACAAAATTGTTGTGCAATCTAAATTTTTTTTTTTGATTCTCCTTCAAGAAAAAACTATTTGTAGTCTTTCCTGTATCACCCATACATTCACCTTCTTTTCAAATGTACATCTAGAAGTGGGAGGCTTTGTGTGACTATTCATGCATCTAGTGAGAAGATATGTTTAGAACTAAAGAGAATATTGTACAGCTTGCAGCAGCATTCCAAAATATTGAATAACAATGATGGGCATATATGCCTTTGTTCTATTTTGAATTTCTAGTGAATCCACTTTATAGTTGAAGTGAACTACCAATTGATATTTCCAAAGGTGATGCAGAAATATATAAATTTGGTAACATTAATTTGGTATCCCTTTGCCCATTCAATGAATCTGGTGATTTTATCAAAGGCCCACTTTGATCGGTCTTCAATAAATTACTCCATGATTAAACATTTCATAAGTCTCTTCAAGGATCAAATTGAAAGTCTCCAAGTAGCTATTATATTGGGCCTTTCCCAAGGATGATGTCACCTCCAAGACAAGTAACACCATTCACTAAAATCATAAGCAATGTATAGGATTTGTATAGAGAAACCCCTTTTTAAAGTTCTCATAGAACTTTATTTCCATATTGGCAGGATACTGTGTGACATTTGTTGTAGTAACAATTCTGCCTCAAATGCTTCTTGACCTACTAATTAATCATTTATATACAATGCTCTGAGCAAAGGAACTTGTATTCATTACAAGTCTGTATGTAGAATTTCTCAACAAGCTTCACAATGATACATATAGAGCTATCGAACTCTCCACGAGATTTAGGAGAAAGGGGAAATATAGATAGATGCATCAGGCTATTATGTAGTTATCAAACCATGTCAGTAGATTAGTCATTCTAAAAATTTCAGACCCTTTAGTTGAGAGTTCAAGAGTTTTGAAAATTATCGACTCGCCGACAATACCACAACCACCGATAGCCTTTACAGTGCCCATTTTTTTTATTTGCACCAAAAATAATTATTGAGGTGATAATACAACCATTCATTGCCAATGTCATGTGCTGCCTCATTGCTTGATTTTTTTAGATATCAATATTTTTTTTCAATTTTCAAATGAAGCTTACCTCTTCAATCTGGAAATACCCTGTCATCTCCATTGACAAGCTAATTTTGAACATTAATAATTAACCCATAAGCAATAAGATAAAAAAATTACACCACTATGGGTATGAATAGAATCGTGACAAAGGAGGTTTGAAAATTTTCAATGCTCAAATTTTGGGGTAACATTGGCTCCGACTGGGGACTATATTTCCTAGAAAAATACAAAGAACTCTAGAATCATTGGGGCATATCAATCCAAATCCATTGGGCAATGGAGTCAAGGGATATCATAAGGGCAGGGTGTTGCTTTGCAGAAGGGTGAAGAGGAGATTGGGCACAGACCAAAAATGAGCAAGCCAAAAATGGGACCAAACCAAAAGACTCAAAATAAAAGCAACCTAAGACACCTATGCACCTGAACAAGGTGCAACACTCCAACTTTCCCGAGAAAAACTATGTGAAACCATTGATTGGCAGGGAGAAATAAATACCATTGTGAAACAACGGTGTGTATGCATGAAGCAACTGCTAAATCATTGATATATTGAAAACCATGAATGCAAAGCTGAAGCTTTTGAAATGAAATGACTCCTAAAGATGCCTACCAAACAACCATTTCTCATTGTAAATTTTTTATTCTTTTTGACCCTCCTAATGCTTGCTCTATATAATGTTGATTGTGTTTTCATAACTGAACAATAAAATGGAGAAAGGTGTTCTACTTTTTTATTGTGAGAAAAAATAATTAGAACTCTCATAAATAAAAGTTGCATCACTTTCAATACTCCCACTATCAAACTCATCATGCATAAAACCACTCTTGATATCTTGATTCACTTCCAACTTGAAATAAATATTAGCCTCATAAAACATGGGATCCTCTTTGATTAAGGAAACTTCATCTTCCTTTATTGCAACCAAATCAAAAAATTCCTTATCTACAACTGAAGAGGTAGATAGATAAATACCTGGAACTTCAACAAGAAAATCCTTTCCTTCAATAGATGATAAAAATTGAAGTATAATCTCTTCTTCATAAAGAGGGTCATCATCTGAAACTTTTAACTTTTCATGAGCTTGACCATTCTTTTTCTTTTTAGAATTTTTCTTTCTCTTATGTAATTTTAGATCTCAAAGAATGAATAATTAAATAGTCATTCATTGCACTTTAAACACAAATCCCATTTCCGAAAGTTATGGGAACCAAATTTCTCTCATCTTCAAAATGAACTGACTCAAAGGCATATTCATCACTAACCTGTGATTGAGTTGATTCATTTTTATCAACTTGGTCATGAAACTCAAAAGATGCATACTCTGATTGTACTTCAATCTGGAAACTTTTATCTTCACATCCTTGAGAGGAAAGTTGATCCTCAACAATTTCAAAATTAAAAATTTCTAACTCTGGAGAAGAAATAATTTTCAGTAATTCATTGTCAACTTCATTTATTACTAGATTTGCAACTTTTTCAATACCATCTTGATTATAATCATTCACAAAAGAAGAGAACATAGCCCATCACCCATGCTACAGACCGTGCACATTGCACCCCTACTCCACTAGCTTCACCAATGAGAAGAATTCCACAGAGGGAAAAGAGGGCCAATACCCACACCCTCCCAACACTTCAAGAACCGCCGCATCAGCCACCCTTCTTCCATTTTCAATGCCGAAATCCACAGACTCATCCAGGAGCCACAACCTGTGAATCCCAGATAGGGGTCCCAAGCCATCCGCCTCTTCATCACCTTCAATCTCTCCCTCACCATCAAAGGATTTGAAAACTCCTTTCCCACCTGAACTGCCTTGTCCACTTTGTCTCTCCATTCTGTTAAGATCTTGATAGTTAAGAACACCAATAATAGTGATGTCAAATTTTCATGAGGATTAATTATCATCATTTCTTGAGCATCAAAAACTAAAAAATAAAAAGGAATAGAGAGACCTGGGCAATCATTCTCATCAACTCATAGTTCTTTTTAGAGTTGCCTTATCTTGTTCTTCTATGCTCGCAGTGAATGTTTTCTTTCTTCAAGCTACTTCAATTCAAAAAAACTATCATGAAGACTCCTCAACAAGAGTGCAGATTTGTGATCCTCTTCAACTCTCAACCCGATTCTTGCAGCTTCAACAATGCTCTCTTTATAGTGTTCCCAAAATTCATGAAGCACTTTATCATCCATAGCAAGAATTTTCGGAATGGTAGGCTTGGGTCTCTTCCCATTGCTTTGAATTTTCAGATTTTGCATCATAATGTTTTCAAATTTCAAATGGAATCACCAATCTCCTTGCACATAGAGATATCTTCAAAAATCTGAGGAATGAAAGCACTAATCTTTCGAATCAAGATTCCCCAACGAAGTCGCCAAAAATCTATTGGTTAACAGATTTGTCACTTTAATTAATACTACCTACGCCACACAAATGACAGCCTGACCAATAGTTGAGTCACTTGCAATGATAGTTGCAAGTGCTCTCTACTTATTTTACAAGGTGCAACTACCTTCAAAAGTTATGCAATGAATAGAAATACAACATATGATTTTAACCAAAAAGTAGAAATTGCACACTACCATCTACCCATAGCCATGAAATAAATGTGAAAGCTTAAATTCAGAATTAGGTGAATGCAAAAAAATGACACAAAGTTCACTTCTCCCACACTCATAAATGAGAAACAAGAAAATAATTAACAATATATTTTCACAATAGATGAATTAATTTGAATTCAAAGATTCAGAAATAAACACCCATACAATTTGATATAAGAGAAAATGCATTCAGAAATGACTACAAAGACACATAATAATTTGTAATCTAAAACAAATATCATTGAATTCACAGATTCACAAACATCTCTTTATTTTCCCAATGCAAAGATGAATTCACAGACTCCTCTTCCTGTACAACAAATTTTGATTGAAAAGAAAACCACTACTCCTGCTTCCCCTATTCCGGATAGCTGGAAAAGATCCCCCTGTACAAAATGGAAGTTTCTTTTTTATATTACCTTCCCTTCCCTCAACTGCCTTTTTAGTTTTTCTTAACTAATTCTTGGAATTGATTTTCCCTTTGCAAAGAATCAATATTCTCATTTTCACAGAAAGACTCTTTGAATTCTTTCATAAAAGCTCTCGTTCTTTAATTACAAAATCATTCTATATTCGCACATTTTGTTTGCATAGAAGGATAAAAAGATAAGGACTCAAAAGACTCAATCTGCGGTGGAACAAAAACTGGCAAGAGGAATAGTTAGTATATAACACATTCTTTTTCCTGATTTTATGTTCACCCTATTGGCCTTTCTTTCTTTATGCATAACTGATGGCTACATGTTCATATGAAATCACATTATCCTTCCGCCTTTATTATTACTATATTTATAATTTATTTGAAAGAAAATATCTTTTTTGTTCCAGATCCAATCTCCAGATGATAAACATCGTTTCAATGCCAAGTTCTGATGTAACTGTCCTTACTGCTACAAATGCCACCAGTATGTTTGTGTGCTTCTCCTGATATACTAAAATCAATTTGGAATCATCCAATGGAAACCCCTTTGATTACCTTTTGATAAAGTTTCATGTTGCATTCCAAGGCTTCCATTAATGAATGTGTACTACATTTTCTTGAGAGTTTCCATTGTCTTTTCAACAAACTTATTTTGTGATTTGGTAGATGGTTTCATCCCTTTTTGAAATAGCGGATTCATTTCACGCATATCTTGAATTTCATAAATCCCTTTGCATTCTCTATGAGATGATATTTGCTTTCACTTCTTTAACTTTAAACCTATTTCTCATCGAGTCATTTACATTCAAACTTGAATTTAGAAGAAGAAAACCATTCCCTTCTCAGTTGCGCATCACATTTGTTTTCCTATAACACTCGGCCCCTTAGAAGATCTTCAATTTGAAGAAAACATGGGAATCTATGTCAATATACAATATTTGCCACATATCACCCCAAAGAACTTACTCGCCACTGTCTTGACTTTGGGAATGTTTGATAGTCACAAAATTGTTGTGCAATCTGAACAATCTATTTTGATTCTCCTTCAAGAAGTGACTATTTGCAGTTTTTCCTGTATCATCCATACATTCAACTTCTTTTTAAATACACATCCAGAAGTGGGAGGCTTCGTGTGACTGTTCATGTGTCCAGTGAGAAGACATGTTTAGAAGTAAAGAGAACATTGTATAGTTCGCAACAACATTCCAAAATATCGAATAACATTGATGGGCATATTTGCCTTCGTTCTATTTTGAATTTCTAGTGAATCCACTTTATAGGTGAACCGAACTACCAAGTGCTATTTCCAAAGATGATACGAAAATATATAACTTTGGTAACATTAATCTGGTGTGCCTCGTCCCATACAATGAATCTGATGATTTTATCAAAGGCTCACTTTGATCGGCCTTCAATAAATTACTCCATGATTAACCGTTTCATAAGTCTCTTCAAGGTCAAATTGAAAGTCTCCAAGTAGCTATCATATTGGGCCTTTCCCAAGGATGATGTCGCCTCCAGGACATGTAACACCATTCACTAAAATCATAATCAATGTATAGGGTTTGTACAAAGAAACCAGTTTTTAAAGTTCTCATAGAGCTTTCTTTCCATACCAGCAGGAGACTGTGTAACATTCATTGTAGTAACAATTTTTCCTCAAATGCTTCTTGACCTATTGATTAATCATTTATTTATCATGCCTCGGGCAAAGGAACTTATGTTCATTGCAAATTTGTGTGTAGTATTTCTCAACAAGGTTCACAATGATACATATAGATCTATCAAACTCTCCACGAGATGTATGAGAAAGGGGCAATATAGATAGATGCACTGGGCTATTTTGTAGTTATCAAATCATGTCGGTGGATTGTTCATTCTAAAAAATTTAGTTGAGAGTTTAGGAGTTTTGGAAATTCTCGACTCCCCGACAACACCACAACCACCGATAGCCTTTACTATGCCCCTTTTTGTTTTATTTGCACCAAAAGTAATTATTGAGGCGATACTACAACCATATGTTCCCAATGTCATGCACTGCCTCATCGCTTGATTTCTTTTAGATATTGATAATTTTGTCAATTTTGCAATGAAGCTTACCTCTTCAATCTAGAAATACCTTGTCATCTCCATTGACAAGCTAATTTTCAACATTAATAGTTAACCCATAAGCAATAAGATAAAAAAATTTCACCAATGTAGGTATGAATAGAATCGTGATAGAGGAGGTTTGAAAAATTTCAATGCTCAAATTTTGGGGTAAAATGTATTAAAACTTACAATCTTCTAATCCCATTTCATCATATTAGCAATACCAACACATATCATCCTCATAACATCCCATAACCAATTATCAACTACCACCACTCAATTTTATAAATAATTTGGCCCAAGATGCGTAGTATGTTAAGGATACCCTCAAGGGACTTCAACTAGAAAATAAAAAGAAAACTTAAATTTTTTAATAACTACATTCTAATCCTTTCAAAAATTCCATCACAATGATCCCCTTTCCCTAAACAATTGAGATGCCTAAATTTCATAATTACAAAGTGTTAGGAATTATAGGCAGGAAATAGAGGAATTAAACTATCAATTATATCATATTTGAATAACACAAACAAAAATATAATAGAGCAATTAAAAATTCACATAATAGAGATGAGACAATAACAAGCTAATGTGGTTCAACCTTAATCTTGGGCTACATCCACAAAACAATATTCCATTATATTAAAAAAATTCTAGTAGATAGAGATTAAAATAACCTACAACAAATAGCTACAATGTGCAGTAACAAATCCACTATTTCATTGCCTTTTTTTAGCACACACTCTACTATGTGAGCCTACAACAACCTAAAATCTCCTTCACACTACATCATGTGACTTATAGCAACTTCTCACACATGTCTATTACAATTCCATGTAGTAGAATGAATCCAAATCCAAGTCATGAATGTCCAAAACCATGAATGTTGGTTTCCATTTTGCAAGAATAAAACTTTTATTTTCAGGAAATTTTACCAACTATTTTATCAAAATTATAATACAAATATGCAGCATTTTTATCTTCAAGGGTGTTTCCCCTAGACCCCCACCATGGGATCCACCCCTGAACCCCCAGTGAGGGATAATACCTCTCAAACCTCGCAAGAGGGGCTTTGCCCCTTGCATTCTCACAATAATTAATATGAGGGGAAAACACTGGTCAAAATGTAAACACTAAGACTAATTAGGATCCACATACCAACACAAAGAAAAGGAAGATCGTAGGTAACATCCTAAATAATTCTATATCACATTCCAAGAGGTCTCCTATATTCATGAATACCTCTTTATATTATCCCATACATGTTTGGGTAGAAAAGCCCTTGATTGGTTCAATCACCTCCCCCATGGGACAAACTCAACATTTTCCAACATAGCTACCAAATCCGTAACAAACTCAACTTTCTACAAAGTAAATACTTTGAGAATTACCATGGAAGTAAATAAATATATGCTTAAAAATAGGGTAGTAAAAAAATCACTTTCATATTGCATCTGTTGAACATGATCAATATAGATATGAATAATACAACTTTGGAATTTGAAATATATTAAATGAAACTTGAGAAATAATATAGAATTAATACAACAATGAGCACCGATGTTGCATACTCATAGCATCTCAAAACTTCGTTACTATCACTTGTTCGTAATTTTTTGTATTTAAATCTAAGAGTGAAATACTCTCATATTTTCATGTACAATACTTTTTATAATGTTTTCAAACAATAAAATTGACTCAAGACACCTTGTCTTTCTCATGAGTTCTTATCAACTTGAAAAATGAGTAAAATAAAAATATTATTCACCAATAAAAAAATGGGTTCTTCTTTAAAATAATTTTGATTTCTCTATGTTTTCCTCTTCGTTCTTTACACAAGAACATATTTAATAATGTTGGTAAAAGTACAATATATATTACCAATTTCTTTTATAAGAATAAGCACATTTTTATTTGTTTATAGTCTTTCAACAATTCATATTATAAATCTGATTTCTTTCAGTCAACATAATAGAATAAGCTTCAAGCTTATCATATAAATTTTATAAATATATATAATACAAGGTATCCAATGTGTGCATGTGCACACACACACACACACACTATATATATATATATAGCTGGAAATTTAATTTCCTAAGAAAAATAGGATAATTCATTTAACTAACACAACTGAGAAAAAATCTTGTCTCTGCTATCTATTGCTGGTAATAAAGAATTTAAATTGTATGACTACAAGTATAAATTTTGTGGTATCATATTATGGATAGATATACATTCCTTAAGTATATAATAATATATTTTACGTTTATTTTTTAGCTTCCATGAATCAAATTGATTAGGAAATAAATAAATGAAATTATAATAAATTACAAATGCCTATATTAATACTTTTTTTTTCACTTCCCAAAATTCCAAGACAACTCAAACTTTATTCAAGCTTCTCCAAGAAATCACAACTTGCTAATGTCTAGAGCTCTGATTTTATTTGTATATCTTTCTCAGAAGATACAACAACTAAAAGGAAACATGAACTATCTCTTTGAAACTATGAAGAAATTCCTATATGTTGCATATATGGCATAAATACTCTACAACAATAACTATTAGACTCTCATAGACTCGCATTCCCTCCTTTTATTCATGTTGTTTTCAATGATAAAACATAATAATGCATAATAATAATCCCATTCCTTTCTCTATATCTCATGGCCTCTACCACTTAACTATCATTCATAAAAATTTCTCACTGGATTATTAATGACTCCACACTACTTTGCCTCTTCGTAGGCATTGAAAGAATTGAACACTAGCAAGAATATTTCCTATGTTGGAGGCTTTATCCTCATGTAGAAAGTAGAAATAGCTTAGAATTAATTACTTACCATTGTGTGCCTTTATGGGCATGTCTGCCAACCTCCAAGATTCCTTGACTATATCCAAAGGTCATTGGAATTTATGAAAATTAATAATATCATATATATATATATATATATATATATATATATATATATATATATATATATATATATATGTATGTATGTATGTTTATGTATATCTATATCTATATATGTATATGTATGTATATATATGTATATATATATATATATAATTTTTAAAAATATATTTTGATAATAGTCAAATAGAATTTATAAAATTTGATAAATTGAAATAATGAAGATGATACTACATAACACTATTTTTATTGAAAAAGACTAGGTCAAGGACTCAACAAGACTCAACTTAACCTTACAAATCAACCATACTTAGTGAAAACATGAAATTAACTCAATGTCAAGACTAGGGTACTTGCCCAAACTAGAAACATAAACCTATGTGAGTGTGTGTGTTAAACGTATTTGGCAATAACTCATTTTTCTACCCATGCCTATACTCCTCTCTTCGATGATACTCCCCATCTCCCTCTAGGAGGGTAAGAATTTGATCTTTCATTTAACTTAAAAACCAATAACATAGTTAGTTCGTTATTAGTAATGACATTATAATGTTGATTAAACAATAATAATCATTAAAATTGAAACATACTACATTGCATTATAATTTCATCAAAATATCAAATAAAATATAATCATCTACTGATGTCAAAAACACAGTTGTGACATAAAATGTAAAGTAATTTACAATTCAAAATTTGTGACATAACAAAAATTTCACTCCTTTTCCTACAACATATAACATGATATCACCATGATGGACCTTTGTAATAATAAAAAAAATTAGTGAAATATTTTCCTCATTCTTGCAAAGATAGAGATAACTTGCTAGCCACTTTCCATGGCCGCTTTGCATGGCCCATACCCAAATAACAAATCATCACTATCTTTTCCAAGAACATAAACACTCAATTGGGATTCCATATCCAAATGAAATCTGCTTACTCATTTAATGATCATAGAAAAATGACTTTCTATAGAGAAATAGAATATCTAGCCAAAGGACTAGTAAAGATATATAAATAAGGAAAAGATAACAATCATCAATCTAGTGACAAATCTCACTTTCAAAATAAAAAATTATTTTCAAGGATGGTGTGATCAATGCCAAACATGTTTAAAATGTCCAATTACTTCCACCATCATCATTTCAAAACATTCCATCTCCCCAACACAATGTGTTTACTCCTAAAGTTCAATCTAAAAGATATGCTTGGCATGAATACACTCCCTTGGGTGAATCTATCAAATCCATCCTTCAAAAGCTACTCTAATCCAACATGATCCAATTTCTACCTAGCAAACCCATTTGTTTGGATGTTCCTAGGCCTTCTTGGTATAAATAATATTAATTTTATGACTATCATAAGGTTCATAGTCATACAATATCCTCTTTAATGAAGCTCAAGAACTTGATCCAAGATCTTATTGATCATGGGGAAATCTCTATCGAATGAAAAAATTCCCCTAATGAGCACTTGGGTATCTACAAACAATCATTCCCTTAGCATAATAATGGAAAATCTTCTACACGATACAATGAAATGTCTTATAACTACATCAATATCTTATTTGATTTAGTCATTAGCCACATTGGACAAATTACTTCCTAACTAGTCACTATAACTATCAAAATGCCAAATTAGTTTTTCACTACCTAGCATGGTCAAATCACCATCCAAGTAGCTTCATCCTCCTCCCCATCAAAAATAAACTATAGCATCCTTGAACAATTGAACAAAATTCCAACAAAAATATCTATCCTTGAGCTACTTTAAAAATCCCCCATCAACAAGGACCTTCTTGAGAAATCCCTTCATGAATCCCCTATCCCTAATGACATTAATCTTGAACAATTTCAAGTCATGATAGGACACTTACCATCCCCACAATCCTTCACATTTCCCACTAAATATATTCCTTCCATCAATCCATATTACAATAATTTTCTATATACCTTCAAGCCCATATCCATAAAACCACAATCAAATGTGTCCTAGAGGATGGTGGATCAAGAATTAACCTTTGTACCTTGACTCTAATAAAAAAATTCTAAGTTTTTTAATTTTTTAACCATCAAACCATATGTTGAAGTTGAACATGAACCTAAAGGCTCTATAAATCTATACATCTAGGTTGAACCATCTATAATTGAAACCAGTTGTCAGATTCTAGACATTGATCTCCCATAATAAAAATCCTACTTGGTTGCCCATGGATCCATGAAATGTATGTCATCCCATCCACATTCAATCAATGCATCAAGTTCCCTCATAATGGAATTGAAGTGACTATCCATGTCAATCTAAATCCATTCCAATATTTAAAATTATTAAAAAAATAATTCATGGCCATTCATAATATTGTCCGACCAACACCACATCATCTTCATCATCATATATTGATCCTTCATCGCTACTTTCCTCTCACACTATCCTAAAGATCAAGGGTAAACTTAAAGACCTAGTCATTGGATAATATGAGCTACAATCCTTCCATCTCTAGAATCCTAGGTTAGGGTGTGACTCATCTAATGTTTCACCTACTAAGCCTAATTTTCCTCCCACTAAAGATGTGCAATAATCTTTTGACATTAAAAGCGTTGATAAGGATAGTCAAAAATAATCCATCAAATGCATCACCAAGCTCTTACATGATTTACATATCTTTACCATCTCATTGAACCCATCCAATCCATCTACCCCCACCTATCTCCTAATCTTGGATCAACAAGTGTCATCCCAAAATAACAAGTATATCAATATAAAGTCAAAAATAAAAAATCCTTTATGAAATGGAGATCCAAAATTAAATGAAAAGTCAAGGAAAAGTAATGAAAATTCCTATAGTTCAAATAAATAAAAAACTAACAAATGAAAAACTTAAAGTTAAAAATCAAAGAAATAAAAATCTTAAATTGATCTCTACAATCATGCACATTCATCTAAGAAAATTGGGGGGATCTAGATCAAAGAAAAATGTCAAGAGGATACTTTGTTGATTCAAAGTCTTCAACTTCATGATCTTCACACAATCCATACACTTCACCTAATCTACCAATATCCATATGTCCATCATATCATTCCATCCCCCTTGGAAATATATCTTGTTGGATCCTTGATGACGACCCCTTAACACATTTTAATCCAAAGGTGGCCCAATCTCCTTTACATGTGATGCATGAAGTCCCTCATAGTCTACAAATTATTGATCATACCTTAGCTTCATCCATTTGTGATACCACACAACATTCATCTTCACTAGCATACCATTTTCATCCATTCATCTAGCATCATCATGCTTCTATCAAGGAACACACACCTTGATTACAACATCATCAATTGTCATTTGTCCAAAGAAAATCCCAAAAAAATAAAAAATAAAAAATCCATAAATAGTAAAGATAAACAATTCATCCATAGGTGAAAACCATTTCAATGGTGTCTTCGATAAGTTCCATGGTAAAAACCTTGAGATATATGCCATGTGAAGTAGTCACTTATCCACCATCTCTTAGGATGCCACCTCCTCCCATGTGCTATCACCCCTAGCTTTTCCTATCATAATAAGGTATCATAATAGAAAGTTTGAACTAGGCTTTACAAGCTCAACTAGGGGTATCCTCTATATACCTCAAGGGTACATGAGGACTAGATGAAAGGGAATATTTTCAAACATCCATGAGGAAATGGTGACCCAATCTCCACCTTCACTTCTTCAGGTATAAATTTCTTAAATTCTTAGTTTATATTGATAATGTTCCACTTGCAAGAGGCATGTTTTTTTCTTTAGCCACACTCTCTATACTCCACTAAAACATAATAGTTGATTTCATCCCCTAAAGTGATGAAATCCCTAGGTTTCCTCCCTATAAATAAGATTAGATCATTTATTTATTATCCTCAAGATCACCTTAAGACATAAGAGTATATCATAAGCAAGTAGTTCTTTGGGATTAAAAGACACTACTTTATTTTACATCCAAAATCCAAATGTGAAATATTGATTTTAGACACAATTTCAAATATGAAAAGATATGCCAAACAATATTGTCTATATCAAAGATAACAAAATGAGAAAGAAACTAGGATTACTTTGCAGTTCAAAAGAGAAATTATGGTTAGAAAGAATATACCTATTGTCCAATTGAATTTGAGTAGAATTCTTTATCCAATACAAAGAGATTTGATATAGATTTTCAATCCCTTTGAATTATAAAAGATTCAATGCCTATTCAAAAATATCAACACACAAACCTATAAAATACTAATAACTCAAATATGGGGGTTAGATTCAAAATAGGATTTGTGAAAGATTTTGAAAATTCAAATATAAATAAATCAACAACCAATCAAGATAAAAAGCTAATTTCTCACTACCTAATAATCATATACACCGTAAAAATCATTATAAGAACATCATAATGTCTCAAATGCATTAAAAAGTATCTCATAATCACATTAGAACAAGTTAGACGTATGGAAAGTCGGCCTAAAATCATTGTAGATCACCTTGAAAGCACAAGATTCATTAGATGTGTAGTAAGTCACCTCTAAAGTAGGGAAAGTCACTTCAAAAGCATGAAAAAAGCATGAAATGCATGAATTTGTAATTTAATTGTAAAAACATATCTAATAATTAATTATTACACCATATGTGTATTAAATGTGTAGCATGTCAGCTCAAAAGCATGGTAATTTTTCTCTAATTTCATTCGAATTAGCTCAAAAATACCTCAAAGTAGCTCAAATGTGTGGAAAAATAAATTAAACAAGTGACTCTACACCTGTAACCTTCAAAAACTAAAATTATTACAAAAATATATTATTAAAATGATCAATGAAGTGAGTGCCACCAGGCATGCCAAAATGTGAATCATGTAAAATCTGAACAATGCAATGAAACAACCAAATTCATACTTAACAATCATTCAATAAAGATCAGTATCTACACACATAATGAAATAATGAACAATTATACCACAACAAAAACACTGATTTTCTCCAATTCTTCTTTGATAGTAGCTTGAATGCTTGATATGTTGGTTGATCTTCAAAATAGCATAATGAGAGTATGATAACTAGGATAATGATATTTTGTCAAAGATAATATATGGGAGATATGAGATCATGATAATGGTAGTTGGTCTTTCTTGAGAATGATAGCTCTTGATAATGATCACTAGATCTTGCGATATGAAAATTATGTTCTATGGGATAATGTGCAAATGGATTGATTATTTATAGGCTTTAGTTGATATTTGATCAATGATGAAGATTAATTAGAAAGATCAATGGATAGGAAAAGTTGAGATAGGTTAGAAGCTAAAATTTGAATTAATGAAATGAGATAGTCAAAAGCATTAAATAAATAAAATTAATTAATTAAAGAGGATAGTTGGAAAAATAAATAAAATATTTATTTATTTTAATGGGAAATAGAATTTAAATAAATTTTTTTAATTTATTCAATTTGTGGGAGGACTTTTAGCTAATTAATTAATGTTGGAGGAAAAATTAATAGATTAATTAAATAATTAAAAATTATTTAATTAATATAGAGAAAATTTTGATGAGAAAATGACAATATGAAAATATGGGAATAGACTACTTTTTCAGATGTCTACAATATAATAAGAATAAACATTAATAATTGATAATGATAATAATATATTTTGAGGTATAAACCACTAAATTTACTCAACAAGAAATAGAACATAATGTATAATGATCAACTACTACTCACTACCTCCTATAGATGGCATACTTATACCTTGGATGCCACCCAATCTTACCTAACTACCTATACAATAATTTATAACTATACACATTAATTAAGGGTAATAGAAGTGGGAACCTAATTGAAAAATCTCAATAAAACTGATGGTTATTAGAATAGCATGCCCTCCTCTCTTCAATGAATTGTTATCCTCAATTTTCATCAACTATAGATGGTTTTTTGTAAAATATTATTTTTATATGTTACATCTTCAACTATAGAATTATTCAATTTGATGAAATACAAAATGGTTTGTGTTGTCTACAACCACTTAGTGCACATTTAAAGTTTCTCTTTAGGATCACCCCTCTCTTCAAAGAAGTGTTGTCTTAAATATCAATCAACTATAGATGATTTTGCATAAAATATTAATTTCTATCTCATAAATTCAACTAGATAATTCTTCCATTTGATGAAATACTACTATTGAATATAGGGTTGTCATTGATGTCAAAATGGGGTGATTGATTGATGTCAAAGTAGTTTTGTTGTCATTGATGCCAAATATATATGAAAGTAGTATGTCGATTGTAGTTGTTGCAAAATTTTAATGTTATCATTATTAAAATATGACAAGGGAAGCCGGGTTACATATGGCATTGTTGGTTCCTATTTATCTACTACGTTTTTGGAAGTCTAGAAGTGTTTGTGGTAGTATTTAGAGGGTTTTTTGTTCAAAAGAAGATTTTGCACTATACAAAATTGTTATTGTTTTTGGTACCGCATTATACCATTGATAATAGTTGTGGCTTATAGTTTGGAAATTAAGACTACTCGTGAAGTATCATATTCTCTAGATTCAACAGATTTAAATTACAGAGCACTAAGTTAGAAGTAACATAGTGATGTTTTTTTTGGTTGTTTGTGAATAATGTCTGAGTGGTTGTGCCAGAAAAGGGAAGTGTGCACCAATTAGAGGAAGAATTTGAAGCTAAAATATGAATATTTAAGATCATGGAAGGAATCAAATGATATCATCTTACACTAATGGTAATGCATTTGATTTGGGACCAATCTGACTACATGTTTCATATAATTTTGAATTAAGGTTTATTCGTGGATGACATGGCTAATTGTAGATAATGTTAAAGGTTTCTAGGCTAATCTAAGCTATTTTTAATATGATGAAATGGATATATATTGTGAATCATTTCATATAAAAATTAGTCATTGTGTGAAGGAGAGGAGAGCATGTGAAAAATGTATGAGTAGTTGATGTGTGAGCTAAAGAGAGAAGTCAATTATGTTGAGAAAAATAGAGATATCATCATAGGATATGTATGTATGCTAATGTTCACCATATTGTGTGAAAGAATATCTATATTAAATATTTCTATAATATAAGGTTGAAGCCTTCTAATCTGAATTGGTGCTTAGTGATTGTGTTGTACCTTAGTCATAGCATATTGGTATCTCCTATAGGTTGGCACCTGCTAATTAGAATTAAAGGGGATTGGCATCTTTTGTAGGTTGGTGTCTCCCTTTAGGGTTGTAATTACTTTGGATTGGTGCATGCAAAGTTATTGTAAGTTCTAAATTATTTTTATGAGGCTAGACTTGGGCAGTAATTCCAAGCAACTTTTCTCACCATTGTTTTTCCCTTCTGGATTTCCATGTAAATCTAGTGTTCTTTTGTGTGAATGTGTTCATTACTTGCACTATCATTGGTTATATCTTCATAATATTTTGAAAGTGGTCGTTTAAAGTAAAAATAAGTAAATACTGATTCATCCCCCCTCTCAATATTTGTGTCTAAAAATTGCATGGTTTTGTTTGTTTACACCCTCATTATAATCTTTTAGTAAAATGGCATAGGCTAAAACTCTATATTTAATAACCTTCTTGAAGTAGGAATAATGGAAGAGAAAATGTTTTTTTTATTTAGATAACTCCAATTTGTATGCTACATTGTTAATCCTCTACAAAAATTTATAATTTGAACGTATGTGCAAGATCATCATGGAAAAAACAGGCCCTTAAGTGGCAATAAAATTCAAAAAATCAAACTTCGGAAACTTCACGTAAAAATTTGAATAAGTTATCTATATTATTTTAAAAATATGTAAGAATAGAATTTATAGAAAATTGAATGTAGTTTCTAAACTACTAGGTTTATTTATTTATTTTAAATCTATTTGGTGAAAATTTGAAATTTCAATGCAGTAGTACTTAAATTTCAAGGAAAAAATAAGTAGGTGTCTGTCTGACCACCCTAACCACAATAAAATGATAATATTTTTTTATAATATTTTATATATAAGTAGGGGACTCATGTCTTGATGTGATGCATATTTTTTTGTAATTTTTTTCAAAGTAAATAATTAATTATGAATATTTTATTACAAATTTTTAAAAATATAAAAAATCGTATGTCTAACTACCTTAACTTGGTCAAAACTTCGTGAAATTCAATTTTAGTTTTTTTAATCCTATAGTATACAAAGCATAGAATGTGATGCATGTTTCATATTCAAAAAATGTGATACCGTTTGAAAGCTATAGATGTTTTTCAATCAGCCTATCAATCAGGACTTTAGTCATAATTCAAATAGAAAATGAATAATAATAATTTATTAAATTCAAAATAAAGCATAATATATATTGGTGGAAAGCTGAGAATCTCCTTTAAAAACCATTTTCATTTAGGTAAAAAAAAATTCATTAGCCACATCGGCCATTATATCACTTAGATATCCCACTTTTTTGCCCATCATGATCCTGCACATACCTGACCATAATAATTGGGTGTAATATTATTATTATTTCTCCATTTTAATGGTTTTAATTACTCAGGAGCTCATATCCTACTTCAAAATTCCTTTCATTATACCATTGATTATTATTTTTCTTCATTATATTATGTGTCATCAATTGCTAAGTTTTTCTTAAGACTGGCTTGTTCCTATTATTGATTTTGAGTCTGTATTCATAATCAGCGTTGGGTGTACTTGAAATGAAGAGGTGATTGATAGTTTATAGTATTCATATAGTAAAATAAAATTGATGAAGTGTGGAAAGAAGCATTAAACCACTATTATATTAGTGACAACCATTGCAACCATCTATTTTGTTCATCTAAAAGAACATCAAAGATAACTCTCTATGTAGTTAATAAAAACCTTAGTCTATCTATCGATAACTGCAGATAATATGATCAGCTATAAGAAAGATGATAATTTAATTTATTCTAAAACATACTTGTAAATATTGGATCAGTATTAGTATATTTTTTGGAGTCCCATTATTATGGTTTTTGTAGTCCCATGAAACTCATGAATGGTATACATTAAATCTATTGAAATTATAATTTCTACAAATGGGTGTGAAAAATAAGAAATTTTGAATATTCGGTGTGCCCATCATCCAAAACCATGATGAAATTTTATACTTCAATCCTTGGGAAATGTGTGTTGAAATCCATTGACACCCTATCCCACCTTTGTCTTGTTGGATGTTGTGGTTGTCATTGATGTCAACACTATTAGCATTTGATGTATTGAAGGTTGTATATGTCGAGGATATTGAGAAAATTATAATAAATATATTATAGGTTATCTGTGAAGCTATGAAGCTGTGAAGTTTAGTGTGGTGGAAAATTTAGTATGTTTGTATTAAGAGGTTGTGCTTTAAAGGGTTTGTTGTTGAGCCTATCTTGTGTATACTCCAAAAATTTTAGAGGTGTGCATCAAGATTTGTGCAAGTTGTGTGTTGTTGAGTTCCTATAGTTATTCTATTACTGTAGCTAATGTTTCTAGAAGAAGAGAACATGATTCTATAATTTCAGTTGTTGCATATGCTCGTGTGATGTTCGTTGATGTTTCTAGATCATGCACTATCTTTGTTGCATGTCTGTGTTGATTGGTGTGATCGTGATCGGGGATTTTTTCGTTGTGTGTTCAGTTTTTCATGTTCTTGGTTGACATGATGGTTGTAGCGTGTTGCAAATCCTTGTGGACTAATATTTCTATGTTTTTCTTGTTTGAGGAAGTTTATTTAGGACCTCATTATGTTGTGATCGACTACAATTGGTGCGCATTGAGATTTATTCATGAATTAGGCTGGCAGTTTGTAATTTATTCTTTTATCGTTGGCCAACAAAGTTATTAATGTAATTCCATGTAGCGGATATATAAGAGTGATTGTTTCTTCATTTTGAAGTGTGAGAGGTGTGCTCAATGAATGTATGAGAAGTGTGAATGTGAAATGTGTGAATAAAGATCAAATCATTTGATTGCAGAGCAGAGTGTGAAGAAGTTTGAGTGAAGTGTGAAGAAGGGTTTATGTGCTTAACCAGAACTGTGATCAGGCTTTTGCAGAAGCTAATTTATCAGTTCATATTCTTCAGAAGGTTTTAATCTAAATGTTTTTGTAAGTCAATGAGCCTTCCCATTTGAGCAGTGAGCTCTAGGCAGTGTGCCTGAATGCATGTGCATTCCTTATTCATTCTCATTATACTTTTAAAAAGGTATAATTGTGTGGCTTAACCTCCACCATGGTTTTTCCCCTAACAGGGTTTCCACGTATAAAATCTTGGTGTTATGTGTGTTTCCAATGTTTTTTTGATTCATGCTTTCACTGTTAATTATCAAATCTGATATTAAAGGTTGATAAGGTTGAATAAGTTAAAAATTCTATGACAACTGATTCACCCCCTCTTAGTTGTTTATTCTTGTTTTTCCAACAATTAGTATCAGAGTAGGTTCCTCTGAAGAAGCTTAACAACTTGAGGTGATCTGAGATGGCATTATACAAGAAGGATAGTCCCAGATTTGATGGAACAAACAACTCTCTATGGAAGGTCAGAATGAAGTGTCATTTGAAGTGCATTGGTGATCCCTTCTGGAAGATTACAAAGAAAAAATATAATATTCCTCATAATGGTCCATCTACTCTTGATGAGATCAATGAAGCTGAAACAAATAATAAGGCTATAGAAGCATTATTGAGTGCTTTGATAGATTCAGAGATGACAAATGTGATAGGTCTGAAGACAGCATATGAGATCGGGAAGAAGCTAGAAACATTGTATGAAGGAGATGTACAAGTGAAAGTTGCTAAGCTATAGAGTCTCAAAGGTAAGTGGGAAAACTTGAAAATGAGTGAAGATGAAAACATCATCTTTCATGCAAAATGTGAATGAAATAGTGATTGTTATTAGATGTGCTAATGGAATTTTGGATGAAGAAGATATTTTGGCTAGAGTGCTTAGATCATTGCCTACTTCTTACAAAATGAAATCTCATGTTATTGAAGAACTCAGGATGGTAACAAATGTGACAAGAGACATGTTGATTAGTAAACTTGTTACCTTTTAATTGATTGAATTTGGTTAATCTACTCCTAAGATAGAATCTCCATTCAAAGCTACTACATCTGGAAGAAACCAATAGAGATATGATCCAGGAGAAAGTTCAAAAAAGACATTCAAGTATGAAGATGAGATGAAACAAATTGAAGATGAAGAAAGAGATTTAGAAGAGTTGGAAGCTTTGTTTGTGAGAAGAGAAGCTAGAGTTCAAGGTAAGTACAAAGGAAAGTTTCCTATTAAATATTTCTCTTGCTATAAGATAGGTCATTTTGCATGAAGGTGTCCTAAAAGAGTTCCTAGGTTCAAACCTAATAAGCCTAAATTTCAAAAGAAATGTTAATATGTTGAAGAAGGTGTTACTGATAATGAATCTAATAAAGAAAATGGAAATGAAGATGGATGGGTGTTCATTGCTATCAAGGAAAATGGTGCATTGTCCAATGAATCTACTAGTGATAAGAATATTGTGAAAGCTCTTGTAGTCAAAATTGATGAAAAGGATGAATGGGTGATTAACAACAGATGCTCAAATCATATCACTGGTGAAAAAAGAAAGTTTATAAGCTTGGATAATTATGACAGTGGTGTTTTAAGATTTGGATATAACGATGTTGGTGTAATTTGTGGCAGAGGCACTATTTCTCTTGGCAGTAAATATAATATTGATGATGTCCTTTATGTTGAAGGATTGAAGCATAACCTATTGAGTGTTGGACAAATGGTAGACAAGGGATACAATCTTTAGTTCAAAGATGGTAAGTGCAGGACATTGGGAAGTGCTAGAAATATAATTGATTCAAGTACAAATACAAGAGGTAATATTTTCCACCTGAGTGTTGCTAGTGAAATTTGTTTAATTTTTCAAATTCATGTAAGTTGGTTATGGCATAGGAGGCTATGTCATGTGAATTTTGATAACATTGTCAGAGTAAGCTCCACTCAAGCAGTTAGAGATCTTCCCAAGTTAGTGAAGCCTACTAACACCATATGCAAGGAATGTCAGATGGGAAAGCAAACAAGAATTTCTTTTCAGAGAAAACATCATTCTAATGGAGTATTAGAGCTAGTGCATACTGATTAATGTGGTCCTTCCAGAATCAGAAGTATACAAGGAGAAAGGTACTTTATGTTGCTTATTGATGATTACTCTAGGATGATATGGGTTACTTTCTTGAGAGAAAAACATGAAGCATTAGAAAAGTTCAAAAGTTTCAAAGCTATGGCCGAGAATGAGACACGTTTAAAGATTAAATGCTTAAGGTCAGACAGAGGTGGTGAATTCACTTCTCGAGAGTTCAATTCTTTCTGTGAAGAGCATGGAATCAAAAGACAGTTATCTCCTCCCAAGACCCCTTAATAGAACAGAGTTGTTGAGAGAAAGAACAAAAAAATTCTAGATATTGCTAGAACTATGATGTTGGAAGGTAATGTTCCTCATATCTATTGGAGAGAAGTTGTAAGCACTGTTGTATATACTATTAACTGAGTAAATGTCAATGGTAATTCTGGTAAGACTTCTTTTGAGTTGTGGTTTGGTTATAAGCCTACTATTAAATATTTCAAAATATTTGGTAGTAGATGTTATATCAAGAGAGATGAATATATTGGAAAGTTTGATGCTAGGAGTGATGAAGGAATCTTTCTAGGTTAATCTACTAAATGTAAGGCCTATCAGTGCTATAATAGAAGATTAAGGAAAATGGTTGAAAGTGAAAATTTCAGAGTTGATGAAGACACTGCTAGATCATCCAAATACTATGGATATGATTTAGATGACCAACATGATTGTATTGATAATGGAAATAATGCATGGACATAGAATCAAGTTCAAATTGTTATGGTGAATCAAGAGAATCAAGAAGGAAAAGCTAGTGGAAGTGCAGAAAAAAGAATAGAAGAACCAGAAGTTCAAGAGAATCCCAAAGTATTGAGGTATGTAAAGCTAAATCATTCTAAAAGTCGAATTATAGGAGATAAGAACAAAGGTGTGAAAACTAGAAGAAGAATTGTAGAAGAGTATTGTCTGATTTCCAAGACTGAGCCCAACAATGTCAATGAAGCATGTAAAGATGAATATTGGATAGAAGCTATGAAGGAAGAACTAATGCAAATAGAGAAAAATGATACATGGATTCTTGTTCCCAGACCTTAGGATAAAAATGTGATTAGAACCAAATGAGTCTTTCAGAATAAGCTGAATTAATAAGGTGAAGTAGTCAGAAATAAAACAAGACTGGTATGTAAAGGATACTCACAGATGGAAGGTATTGATTTTGAAGAAACCTTTTCCCCTATTTCTAGAATTGAAGCTGTAAGATTATTTCTTTCTTATGTTGCTTTTAAGAGCTACAAAGTCTATCAAATGGATGTAAAGTCAGCATTTCTAAATGGTGAGCTAGAAGAAGAAGTATATGTTGAGAAACCAAATGGATTTCAACTTAATGATAAAGAAAATATGGTTTGTCATTTGAAGAAAGCAATGTATGGACTCAAACAAGCCCCTCGAGCTTGGTATGCTATATTGGATAAATACTTGTTGAAGCTTGGATTCAATAAAGGTACTACTGACACTAATCTATATTTCAAGATGGATCAAGATAAAGAGTTGATTATTGAAGTCTTTATTGATGACAAAATTTTTGAAGGTGATGATGACTTACGTATGAATTTTTCTGATGAAATGAAAAATAGATTTGAAATGTCTATGATTGGAGAGATTAAATTATTTTTAAGATTGCAAATTACTCAACTAGATGATGGAATTTTTATATCTCAGTCCAAATATGTAAGAGAGTTACTGAAATTTTTTGGCATGGAAGACTCAAAGCCAGTTGGTACACCCATGGTAACTGGATGCAAATTAACACAGAATGATGATTCTCCTAAAGCAAATAAAACAAGATACAAGTCAATGATTGGTGGATTACTTTACTTGACTCAAACTAGACCAAATTTCATGAATGTTGTATGCATGGTTGCTAGATATCAAGTTGATCCAAAGGAATCTCATGTGACTGTTGTGAAGAGAATTTTCAGATACTTGAAAGGGACAGTTGTCTTTTGTATTTGGTATCCTAAAGATGATGATCTTAATTTGAGTGCCTTTACTGATGCAGATTGGGAAGGAGATGTGGATGATAGGAAAAGTACCAGTGGTGGTGCATTCTTTGTAGGAAAGGATTTGGCGTCTTGGTTAAGTAAAAAGAAGAATCCCATTTCCCTATCTACTACTGAGGCAAAATATATTACTATTGAAAACAATTGCACTCAAGTATTATAGATGAAGCAAATGCTAAGAGATATAAGAATTGAGTATGATGAGCCTATTGCTATATTTTGTGACAATTCTAGTGCAATAAACATTTCTAAGAATCCAGTACTACATTGAAAGACAAAAAATATATCTAGCAAATATCACTTTTTGATTAACAAAGTAAGTGGTAAAGAAGTCAAACTAGAGTATGTACCTATTAAGGAATAGATTGCAAACATATTTAGTAAGCCATTTCCTAAGGATAATTTTGAGTATCTCAAAGGAAATTTGAGGGTGATTTCCCCTCCTAATTTGAACTAAGATGCAATTATTTGCATCAATCCATGCACTCATTGTCATATCTTATTCTAAATTGATGTTGTGGTGGTTGCTACTCAGGGGGAGTAGTCAAATGATTTAGATATGTGCTTCAGAGCTTGTGTACCTTTTCCATTGATGTCAAAAGGAGAGAAGAACAATGTGAAAAACCTTGGGGGAGAAGAGAAAAGAAGATTAATGTCAGAGGAGAAGAAAAAATATGAGAAGAGTTAGTTATGTTGATGGTATTTTTCACATCATGTGTTGCCATCAATGCCAAAGGAGGAGATTTTTGAATGCTATGGTTGTGTTTCTGATATATGGTTGTCATTGATGTCAACACTATTAGCATTTGATGTATTGAAGGTTGTATATGTCGAGGATATTGATAAAATTATAATTAATATGTTGCAGGTTGTCTGTGAAGTTGTGAAGTTCAGTGTGGTGGAAAATTTAGTATGTTTTTATTCATAGGTTGTACTTTAATTTTTTTGTTGCTGAGCCTATCTAGTGTATACTCCAGAAGTTTTAGAGGTGTGTATCAATATTTGTGCAAGTTGTGTGTTGTTGAGTTCCTACAGTTATTCGGTTATTGTAGCTGATGTTTCTGGAAGAAGAGAACGTGATTCTATAATTTTAGTTGTTGCATATGCTCATGCGATGTTTTTTGATGTTTCTAGATCATGCTCTATTCTTGTTGCATGTCTGTGCTGATTGGTGTAATCGTGATCGGAGATTTTTCTGTTGTGTGTGCAATTTTTCATGTTTTTGGCTTGCATGATGGTTGTAGTGTGTTGTGGATCCTTGTGGATTAATATTTGTATTTTTGGCATGTTTGAGGAAGTTTATTTAGGACCTCATTATGTTGTGATCGACTACAGTTGGTGTGCATTGAGATTTGTTCATAAATTGGGCTAGCAGATTGTAATTTATTCTTTTATCTTTGGTCAATAGAGTTATTTATGTAATTCCATGTAGCGGATATATAAGAGTAATTGTTTCTTCATTTTGAAGTGTGATAGGTGTGCTCAATGAATTTATGAGAAGTGTGAATGTGAAATGTGTGAATAAAGATTGGATCATTCGATTACAAAGCAAAGTGTGAAGAAGATTGAGTGAAGTGTGAAGAAGGGTTTTTGTGCTTAACCGAAACTATGATTAAGCTTTTGCAGAAGCTAATTTATCAGTTCATATTCTTTAGATGGTTTTAATCTAAATATTTTTGTAAGGTACTGAGCCTTCCCATTTGAGCAGTGAGTTCTAGGTAGTGTGCTTGAATGTGTGTGCATTCCTTATTCATTCTCATTATACTTTTAATAGGGTATAATCTTGTGGATTAACATCCACCATGTTTTTTCCCCTAACAGGGTTTCCATGTATAAAATCTTGGTGCTATGTGTGTTTTTGATGTGTTGTTGATTCATGCTTTCACTGTTAATTATCAAATTTGATATTAAAGGTTAATAAAGTTTAATAAGTTCCAAATTTGATGATAATTGATTCACCACCCCTCTCAGTTGTCTATTCTAGTTTTTCCAACATGGCTTGTATTAGATAAGGGTTAAAAATTAACTAAAGTGTCAATTATCTCACCTTTATTTTTCTAGAACACTATGGATTATACTATAAAATTTTAGACATCCCTATTGACATGCTCTAAAAAGAATTATTTCTTGATTGTATGATAATTCTTTAAGGATCATGAGTTCTCATATACTATAGGAATGTGTAGTTCTTGAAAACCCCTATTTTTAAGGATTGAACTATTACATTACATACCCTTATACTATAAATCATTTACTTTTTGTTACGAAGGGTGTCTCAAGTTCACAATTCTTTGTGTAATATATATTATTCATGAAAAATGGGCCTTATGGGCTCCCAATGTAAAGAATAACACTTCCCCCATAGGGGGTAACACTCCCAATTCTTTTTGAAGTTTTTCAATATTTTTGGTTTTTTATTTGCCTATGATTTTCATTACCATAAGATTAAAAAAAAATGTTTTTATGTTGCTATAAATTTTTCACATGTAGAGGTCAAGGAAGTGATATTTAGATGTATTGTTATGCTACTATAATTATTCTAGATGTATTATCAATGCTGCTCCTATAAAATATTAGAATTTATAAATGTATTTTGTAAGAAAACATTAAAATTTTATTCAATTCTTCTCAAATATAAAATTGTATTTCTTTAATGTACTCTTGATGAACTCTTGGAAATGTAAAATAAAAATCTATAATAACTCCTTAATATTATAGTAACTCCATAATTCTCCAAGTTATAAGAGTCGCATAAGAAGTCAATCTCCTAGAATGACCTGCAAATCCAAAGAAAACACCTTTTGCAAGAGAGTAGAGAAAGAGAAATTTCTCTTGATTATGGATGCAATAATGGTAAAATGATCAGTATTGATCAATGATAATACATAATTTCTATATGAGACATTTCTTATAGAGGCAAGGTTAAGAGATTGAACAAGACAAGATTGTGACAAGTTTCTTATTTTTATGGAATGAGACAACTAAGGAGAATATTGCATGAGTACTAGAGACTTCTAGAAGGATTCCTAAATCCTTAAGTAAAATTAACATGTGAACACATGCAACTAGGACCTAATAAATGGACTAGTTAGGTAAAATAAACTTTTCACATCAACAACCTCCTTAAGTATAACATAGGGAGAAGTAACAAATGAAAGAATACAAAAATGCATAAAGGATGCAAGGACAGGTCTTGACTAATAGGAAATTTTAGGTTCACCCATGAACAAAAGATTCTTCCAAATAAAGTAAAGGAGAAAACCCCATAGGAAAAAGCTCCTCAAAAGAGAGTATATATGAGAAAATAAAAATGTAAAGCTAATATAAGGAGGATTCACATGACCCCTCAAGTACTACATTCATAAAAATACATACCATATACCTCACATAGGAGAGAAAGAGTGATACTATAGATGCCCCTATAATAAAGTAGCTCCTATGTTGATGGTGAATGCTTGAAGACAAGAGATAATATAATTCTTGCAAAAATAAATTCCTCCCCTTGGGAAGAAACAAGTCCAATGGTGGATGTAGAATAAAATCCAAATCCAAGAATAGATATGAGGGAAAAAATCTCATGATGGGTGTATCCAAAAATTTGGTCAACTATCTCCATGCTAGAGTATGCCATAAAAAATAAGGTGCTACCCTAATCGAAAAAGATGAAAAATCAAGACCATATGGAAACTCATGAAGATTAGTTTCCAAAGGAAATGATGATTTCACAATAGTAGTACAATAAATATTATCAAAGAGGACATGAATATCCTCAATTGTGTCCTCCAAATCTATAATATAATACTAAAATACAAATATAAAATACCTACTAGAGTCAGAAAAAGTAACCCTTCTATTTTTTTTGAATTATTCGGGCCCTCCTTGTGATTTTGGTTTAATGTTGCCTTGATTTGATGTTGTAATGTCAATAACACATTCACATTAGGTCTTGGGCCCTTGTGAAATAATGGATTTTAATGGTGCCTTGTAAAAGTCTTGTGAAGTGTTGTAACACACTTTCACACTTTTCTAGTGTTTTATCAAATAGCTAAGCATAATAAACACAATAATAATCATAATAAACTTTAATCTTGTCTTATTTGGATTCTTGAAAAGTATTGTAAAACACTTTCACATTTCTCTAGGCTTGTCATTAATAATTGGGCTTTGTTATGCATTAATTGGCCCTATTTTGCATCCACAAGCCTCATTTATTACATCTTTTTTAGAGTAATCTCGACACCAATAATTGACCAATCATAATTTAGGTGTTCCTAGCATGTGTGGCCCAGATTTAGTGTATGGGACTCATTTTCCACCTTAGGCGAATGAGTCCCACCTAGGTCTTTTTTTGTCGATGCAAGTTTCACACATTTCTAAGCACTTTTCATTTTTTGTCCCATAAATTAGGCCTAGGTGGACTCATTTTCCACCTTAGGCGAACGAGTCCCGGGTAAGTGCAAAAATATGGTTCCCAAAAAGGGGGGTTAAATGGCCACTTTTTTTGTTGAAATCAGTAAATACTAACCTTGGACATGAAATTGAGGATAGTTACACTCAAAATTTTGAGATGGAACAAAAACAAGGATAGAAGTGCTCTAAGTCTACTTTCTAAACTACTAATTTATTTTGAAAATGGTTGAGATTAAGGGTTTCAAAAGAGGGATGTATAGAAATTGGCGTTGCTTTTGTCAGAAAAACATAACATAGCAACTCTTGTACGTCCCTAGCATGGTGAACCTTTTTTTTTTTTTAAAATCACTCCAATTAGAAATTAGCTAATAGTATGTAGTTGATGCATGATTTTTCTGATAATTTCTTAATGAATATTTTATTTTTTATTAATTTTCTAAGTGGACACTCCCTAAAAAAAAGAATTTTGGTTGTGCTACCCCTACAAATTTTGGAAACTAATTGAAAAAAAATTAATTTTCTTAAAATTTACAGAATGGAGTCTAGTTTCAAAAAATATAATTTATTTGAAATTTCAATGAACGGTTAATTTATAACGAAAAAAATACCAAACACTTCTTTTTGCAAAAAAAGAGACACACAAACAAAAGAAATTATAGGTGAAAGGCTTAACATTGTCAGAAAATGAAAAAAAATTACATCATTGTATAGCTAAGAGAGAACCTAACATTACCTAGGTGTTCGATTTGTTTGACATTGAAGCATGTGCAATCCTAATAGTGATCATGAACACAATTATGTGAAATGTTGTAGAATTTACAAAAAACACATCTCATGTTGTTGGGAATGCCCTCCAAGCCTTTGCGTTAGTATTCCAAAGAAAATACCAGGCCCAAGGCTTGGGGATTCCCAACACAAGATATAACACACACACATTATAATACACTCACATTATATCTTGGTTTTGACATAGATTTTGTGTTTTATAAATGCATTGACAAAACGTGAGTGGATTATAACATGCTCGTGTTTTGATGTACATAAAATTTATTTTTCTTCTTTTTTTTTTCTTTCTTCTCGTTATCTTTGAGGGAAACTATATACATGAAATAAACATTTAAGTATAAGTTAACATTTACATATGGACATTTACTTTCTTATAATTTAAGTTATATTTCATGTATATAGTTTCAGGATGTTTGAGAGTTGTTTCGGATCTCTAGGAGTTATAATGCAAATTCTAATTTTTGGAAGATCTCACAAATTTAAAACTTAGTCAAATTTTAGTAATCGGGAGGTCAAATTTTAGTAATCGGCAAGTTGTATTATTTCTCTCTATCTCACTCATTTTTATCCCTTACACTCTAGACCTCTCTCTCAGTATCTTCATCCCTTTATGTGACTCTCTCTCCCTTCATCTCAAAAACTCTCTCTCTCTCTCTACCTACCTCTCCCTCCATCACTCCCTACCACTCTCTCTATTTCTCTCTACCTCACCTCTTTCTCCATCCATACTTCTCTATCCCTCTCGTCTTCCCTATCTACTCTCTATCTTCCAATCCCTCTCTCTACCTACCTCTACATCCATCAAACCTTACCACTCTCTCTCTACACCTCTCTATCTCACCTTTCTCTCCCTCCCTCCCTCATTCCCTCTCTACTCTCTATCTCTCCTATCTCTACCTCTCCTTCCATCTCTACTTATCTTTATCTCCTCTCTCCCTCTCTCTACCTACCTCTCCTTACACCACTCTCTATTTATCTCTATATCACCTCTTTATCCCTCACTACATCTCCCTCCCTCTCTAATTATCTATATCTCCCTCTCCCTCTCTACCTATCTCTCCATCCATCACAACCTACCAATCTCTCTCTATTACTCTCTATATCACCTCCCACTCTCTCCATCCATACCTCTCCCTCTCCTTCCCTCTCTACTCTCTATTTCCCTAATCCCTCTCTACCTACCTCTCCATCCATCACTCCCTACCACTCTCTCTACACATCTCTATCTTGCTTCTCTCCCTCCTTTATTCTCTCTCTACTTCTCTCTACCTCTCCTTAGTTCTCTAATTATCTTTATCTCCCCTAGCCCTCTCCCTTACTAGATGTCTCCCTCCCTACCTTTTCTCTTATCTACTCTCTATCTCTCCTCTCCCCCTCTCCCTCTCTCTCTCACTCTCTCTCACTCCCCCCTCACCCTCCTTCTCTCTCAATCTCTCCTCTCTATCTCACCATTCTCTCTTTCCCTCTTTCTAAATCTCTCCTCCTCTATATGTCACCATTCTCTCTCTACTTATCTTTAACTCACCTATCCCTCTTTACCTCTCCCTTCCTCCCCTCTCTCACCAATCCTCCCTCCTTCCCTCTATCTCTATCTCTGTCTACTTCTCTCTATCTCACCTATCCCTCTCTACCCGCATATCCCTTTATCAATCCCTACTACACTCTCTTTATTTCTCTCTATCTCACCTCTCTCTCACCTCCCTCTCTCTCCCTTCATACCTCTCCCTCCATCTATCCTTCCTTATCTACTCTTTATCTCTCATGTATCTCTACCTCTCCTTCCCTCTCTACTTATCTTTATCTCCTCTTTCCCTCCCAACCTCTCTCTCTCTCCCCAATCCTTCCCTTCCCCTCTTTCTCTCTCTCCCTATGAGGGTTGATGGTGTAAGCTTTAGTGTTTAAGGTATAGGTTTGAGGTTATAGGGTTAAGTGTATAGGTATTAGGGTTTAAGATATTAGGTATAAAGTTGAGGGTATAGGGTATAGGGATGACGGATGAGGGTTTAGGGTTTAGGGTTTAAGGTATAGGGTTAAGGGTTGAGGGATAGTGTTTAGGGTTGAGGGTATAAGGTTAAGTGTATAGGGTATATGGATTATCATTTACGATATTGGGTATATAGTTGAGGGTATTAGGTTGAGGATATTATGTTTAGGGTTGATGGTTTAGGGTTTAGGATTTATGTATAGGTGTGAGGATTGAGGGTTGAGTTATAATGTTTAGGGTTGAGGGTATGAGGTTAAGTGTATAGGGTATAGGGATTAGGGTTTAGGGTGTAGGGTTAAGGGTATAAGGTATAGGGTTAAGGCTTGAGAGTGTAGGGTTTTTTCGTTTAAGTATAGGGTTGAGGGATAATTTTTATGTTTTAAGGTATAAGGTTGAGGGTGTAGGGTATAGAGATGAGGATTGAGGGTGTAGGGTTTAGGGTTTAAGGTATAGGGTTGAGGATTGAGGGATAGTGGTCAAGGTTGAGGGTATAGGGCTAAGTGTATAGGGTATAGGGATTAGGGTTTAGAATAATGGGTATAGGGTTGAGGGTATTGGATTTAGGATTGAGGTTTAGGGTTTAGGGTTTAAGGTATAGGGTTGAGGGTATAGGGTATAGAGTTGGGAGTTGAGGGTTTAGGGTTTAGGGTTCAAGGTTTACGGTACAAGATTTAATGTAGGATTTAGCATTTAATTATAGGGTTAAGGGTTCAAGGATAATGTTTAGGTTTTAGGGTATAGGGTATAGGCATGAGGGTTGAGGGTTTAGGGTTTAGGGTTTAATGTATAGGGTTGAAAGTATATGGTTAAGTTTATAGGGTATAGGGATTAGGGTTTAGGATATTAGGTATAGGGTTGAGGGTATTGGGTTGAAGGTTTAAGGTTAATTTTATAGGGTGTATGGATTAGGATTTAGGAGAGAGAGAGAGAGAGACCTGCGAGAGAGTGTGGGGGTGTGAGGGAGATACATGAGAGAGGGAGAGAGTATTCTCTAGTTAGGGTGGGAGGGAAAGACTTAAAAGATGGGAGGGGGAAGGAGGGAAATACTCGAGGGACATTGAGAGAGAGAGAGAGAGAGGGCCCCCATTTCTTGGACCCATTTTTCAAACATGCCACTACATTGCCAATTTCACCGAATTGGCAAGCTAGTGGGCCCACTAGTTTGCCAATTCGATGAAATTTGCAACCTAAATTTCCCTGTATGAAAAAATGGGTCCAAGAAATGGATTATCCCTGTGATGTAATTCTTCGACCCACTTTTTCAAATAGACCACTATATTGCCAATTTCACCTAATTGGCAAGCTAGTGGCCACTAGCTTGCCAATTTGATGAAATTGGCAAGTTAACTTGGCCTGATTAAAAAAATGGGTCCAAGAAATGGGGTCTCTCAATGATTTAGATCAATGAGAGACCCCACTTTTTGGACCCATTTTTCAAATAGGCCACTACATTTCCAATTTCACCAAATTAGCAAGCCAGTGTGCCCACTAGCTTGCCAATTCAATGAAATTGGCAACCAAACTTGGCCCGTTTGAAAAAATGGGTCCAAGAAATGAGGTCTACTGGTGATTTATATCACTGGGAGACCCCATTTCTTGGACCCACTTTTTCAAACAGGCCACTACATTGCTAATTTCACTGAATTAGCAAGTCAGTGCACCCACTAGCTTCCTAATTCGATGAAATTTGCATCCTAACTTGGCCTATTTAATCACTGGGGGACCCCATTTCTTAGGCCCATTTTTTTAAATTTTCCATGTTGGGTTTCCAAGTTCATGGAATTGGCAAGCTAGTGGGTGCACTGGCTTGCCAATTCGGTGAAATTGGCAATGTAGTGGCTTGTTTGAAAAATTGGGTCCAAAAAATGGGGTTTCCCGATGATGTAAAATTTCTACCTAAGTAAAATATCTACCCTAATCCCTCAACCCTCAACCCTTAATCCCTCAACCCTTAAACCCTTAGCCCTCTACCCTCTACCCTCAACCCTCAACCCTCAACCCTTAAACCCTAATCCCTCAACCCCTATACCCTCTACCCTATACATTGGACTCTCAACCCTAATCCCTCAACCCCTATACCCTCTACCCTATGCATTGGATCATCAACCCTAATCCCTCAACCCTATACCCTCAATCCTCTACCCTCAACCTTAAACCCTCAACCCTCAACCTTTAAACCCTATACACTATAACCTATACATTAAACCCTCAACCAACCCTATAATGGACCCTCAAACCTATACCCTCAACCGTCTACCCTCAACCCTCAACCCTTGAACCATAAACTCCTGAACCCTCTACCCTATACATTAAACCCTCAACCTTCAATTCTCAACCCTCATCCCTTAATCCTTCAACCATCAACCCTTAAACCCTTAACCCTCAAACCCTATACCCTCTACCCTATACATTGGACCCTCAACCCTAATCCTTAAAACATATACCCTCAAACCTATACCCTAAACCCTCTACCCTAAAACCCTCAACCCTAAAACCTCAACCCTAAACCCTTAATCCATCAACCCTTAAACCCTCCACCCTCTACCCTCTACCCTCAACCCTCAACCCTTAAATTCTAATCTCTCAACCCCTATACACACTACCCTATACATTGGTGTGAACCCTTTAATTTCGAACCTGCACTCATGCAACAAACAAACACATTGTCAGATATAAATGCAAGGTGAAATGAGGATTCCCTATGAAATCCATTTGCTAAAGCTTAAACTAGGAAAGATGGAGAACAAAATATGAAAAATAATGTAAATCCTAATTAAGTGAGCAAACTAGAGATCCCATGGGGGAATTGGTGCCAATTGAAT